>JAJOZX010003638.1:340000-503342 GCA_023014485.1 Bathynomus jamesi
AGAAGATTCCAAAGCTAGAGCTAGAGTGGCTCCATTACCAGAGGATCAAAACCTCAGAAATTTCTGGTTTCCGGATGGCATCTGTTGATGTGAAAGAAACAGTGAAGCAGGTGAAGGCTGCTAAGAGGAAGGAGGAAGAACAGAAGGCAGCTGAGAAGAGAAACAGAAAAGAGGAAGAAGAAAAGGAGCTACTGCTTAGAGCTGATGATGGTAATGATAATGAAGATGAGGTGACTTCCTTGCAAGAGTCTCCAGGCAAAGCAGCTCCTACTGCTGACACAGATTTTTCCAGTACTGCACCAGGCACAAGCTCCAGTGTCAACACTGACAAAGTCTCCACCTCTGCCAGGAGGAACTACAGGGATATCTCAAGCACTGCTGCGGCTGCAGTCAGGTTCAAGGTCACAAACACTCCTGCAGCAGTCATTGCAACTGGTTTCTTGCAAGATCTCATCAAAGCTGGCCATCTATCTGCTGATAAGGCATATCTAGCTGTTGACAGGATGAAGATGTGGAGGGGCAAGGAGTCTGTAATAGGTGCCTCGGTGGAGGCCCTGGAGAAAAGGACAGAGGGAGAGGGGATCAAGGGAATTTTCTTTGATGGAAAACAAGATAAGAAGACAAAGATCATGAGGTACAATGAAGAAACTGGCTGCTTCCATCCTGATATTACAACTGAAGAGCACTATAGTGTTACTTGGGAACCTGAGGGGAAGTGTCTCTTCCATTGTACACCAGAAGAACCTGAAGGAAATGAGAAACCTGCACTGAAGATAGCTCAGGCTCTGTTTGAGTGGATAGTGCTCATGGTGCTAAAGATACTATTGTGGTCCACCAACACAAACACAGGACCTGATGGAGGAGCCATCACTCACTTGGAGAGACTGCTAGGTCACAAGTGTCACTGGCTGATATGACAGTTGCATATTAATGAACTCAGCCTCAGGCACATGATCATCAAGCTTGATGGTCCCTATACGCACAAGTCTGGGTTTAGTGGCCCAATAGGAAAACTTTTGGAGAAGATCAATGACATACCTGTCAACTTTAGCTTCAAGGCTCTGCCAGGAGAAGAAGATATAATTGAACTGCCAGAAGACATTGTACAGAACCTTAGCACTGACCAGAAGAACTGCTACCTACTGATCAAAGCTCTCAAGACAGGAGATTTGAGCAAGGAAGTTGCTGGTCTGAAGTATGGCCCACTGAATCAGTCACGCTGGCTGACTACAGGTGAGGCTCTGTTGATGCTGTGGATGAGGCAGCAATGATCTGAAGGGGGAGGTGTTGAAGAAGCTGGAGGTGCTGCTGAAGTTCTGCCTGGACTTCTACTTCAAGATGTATTTTGAGATCAAGATGAAGCACCACATGAGGTATGAACCTCACCATATTGTGGCCGCTCTGGGACTGCTGAGAAGCCAGACCTCTGAAGTCGGGAACATAATCACTCATGTGATAGTTCGTGGAGCATATCATGCTCACAGTGAGAACCTCATTGCCTCTTTCGTGTGCAGTGAGGATGAGGAGGAGAGGGCATGGGGGGTTGAGATGATCAAGAAGATCAGAGGTAAGTCTGAGTATGGAGCAAGAGAGAAGAGATGGTTTTGTTCGTGCTAGGATTGATCACAGAGAATTGTTGCCAGTTTTCAAGTCAAAGCAAGACATTATGAACATGTTTTAGATCTCTACAAGACCTGCTAGACAAATCAAGATGCTTTCAGAAGAAAAAATCTCAAAACATTCAGTTGACCAGCATATTATTACAAGCTGGGGGTGGAGGAGGAACTTGTACAAATATTAAAGAAGAATTGCAATTGCAAAAAAAAAGGTTGAACGTCTCAGCAGCTTGCGGAAAAGTGGGGGCAGCTGCCATCACACTCAGTGATGCCGAAAAGAAAATAAATAAAAATTGGTGGAAGCGTTTCTAAAAAAAAGAAAATGCAATACCAAGAAAGAACAAAAAGATTCTGCCTGATGAAGAGAACAGCCGCGAAATGTGGTGTATAGGAGACTAAAAATCATACAATTCCTTAGTTTTGGGCCATTTTGGGTGATTTTGGTTATTTTAGGGGTTATGAACCACTTTGGCTGATCTTAAATGGGTCCAAGCCTGCCCCTAGAAATGCTTAGGGGTGTATGTGAACAATATGGAACATATGGAGGTCATTTGAGGCTATCAAGTCTGAAATTGGCCAAAAATCCCATTTTTTGACAAAAAAGTGCGATTTTGAACACTTAAATGCGATTTTTCGCAAAAGTTGCAGAAGACGAACCCCTCTTAAAATTCAGTTTTACATAGGAATACATATTGCCAATCTTGAAATTCCAAGTTTTTCAATATTCGACCTGAGCATGATACATCCTAGTGTACGGGTCGTCAAAATTTAAGGTATATCATCATCAGAATCGGAAGTATGCATCTCACCACCACAAGGTACAGTACTGGGTCCCACTCCTGTTCATTATCATACTAACAGATATAGACAGCGAAGTAAACACCAGCAGTATAGTAACATCCTTTGCAGACGATACAAAGATCAGCAGAAAAATCAGCGATGTAAATGAAGTGGAGGGCTTGCAGTGGGATACGAACAAAATATACAAATGGTCAGAAGACAAGAACATGACATTTAACACCGAGAAATTTCAGCTCTTGAGATATGGAAGAAATGAGGAATTTAGACTGCATATTATACCCCAGATTGACGGGGAAATTCGGAGAAGCACGAAAGCGATCGATCTGGGTAATAATGACCGATGATATGAAATTCGAAACACAAAATCAGATAGCGATAAATAAAGCAAGAAAGCAACTCGCTCCTCCACCAAGGATGGACCACCAGCTTGACCTTCGTATTGAAGAGAGACCATCACACGGAACATCAACGACGTTAACGAGGAGGTATATATATATTATATACATATATATATATATATATATATTATATATATATATATAAGCAAACAACCACAAGGAAAAGGAAACACAAAGTCCTTGTGGTTGTTTGCTTATTAATAAGGTCACGTGTTATTTTGTGATTCTAGTGCATATATATATATATATATATATATATATATATATATATAAAACTTGGTTGAATGGTTTGTTCTTAGGGAAACGTAGCTTAGCGAGGAATAAGAGGACGAAAAGATGGTACATGTTTATTTACAGGCGTTTCGGAAAAATTCAATTTCCATCATCAGTGCTAAAAAGTTTAAAATCAAATAGAAATAAATAAGTATAATAAACAAAAACAAATATATTAAAATGGACGTGCGACAATTAGCGATAATTAGCCGGAATTAATAGTAAGGTTACAATATATATTAAATTAAAAGATTAAAAATGAAATAATATCAAGTATAAAAATGTGGATAGTAAGTAAAAAATAAAACGGTTAAAAGGTGAAACAGAATTAAGGGGGTCTTACCAAATTGTATTGTTAACGTAGTGAGAGACTAGTTGTACAGAAGATTGGGAATGATTGCTTGTTGAAAAAAATCCATATTAGAAAGATGGAACCACGCGGAGTGATGGTGGATTTCTTTTCATTATGAGAGTTTATTTGGCGATGTTTAAATTGAAAGCGGAACTGTAGTCGTTGAGGGTTGGCTGAATACTGAGTGGAATGTATACCTGAATACTGAGTGGAATGTATACCTCCATGCCCGAGAGAATCAACTCTCTGATGCGCTCAGCACACCCAGAATGGCCCCGGCCACGGATGCAGTAATCATTCCATGGGAAATCACAGAAGTACTGCCTAAGGGCACTCCAATCAGTGGTACTGAAGTGCCAAAGGCACTTCCTCTTAGAGGATCCAAAAGCCGTATTGGAGCGATAGGACAGGAAACATAAGATTGTGATTGGAGGTCCCCAACGGAGAGAAAAGTTTCACAAAGTAAGAAGAAGGATGAGAGTAAGAAATAAATCCAGAATGTTGGGCCTATCTCTAATGCGACTGGGGATACGAGTAGGGTACTGTACAATCTGCTCTAGGTCATTTAGGATAGAAAAGTTGAAAGCTAGTTCACCAGGGTTGTCAATAAAATGGGAGGAAAGCCAAATCTGGTGGTGAACTATATATATATATATATATACACGAAATTTACGACACAAAATAAGATTGCAGTAAACAGAGCAAAAAGAATAACTGTGCAGATACTGAGAGCCTTTAAACAAGGGATAGGAATGTAACGACTACTCTATTGAAAACGCCGATCATAACCATGTTAGGATACTGTTCGATCCTAACATGCCCATATAAAAAAGAAGACATTAGATAGCTAGAAGAGGAGAGGAGATACTGGGAGAGAAATTAATCCTATATTCACTGGAAGGAAGAAGAGAGCAATACATCATTATTTACACTTGGAAATAATGGAGAAACTAGTCCCTATTCTTACTCAGAACCCTATAACCCTCCAAACAACAGTGGAAAGTAGAAAAGGAAGACTGTGTCGTTTCCCAAATTAAAGGCTAGTGGGGGAACATCCCCAGTCCTGAAGGAAAATAGCCTTGTTGCGAAAGGACCAAGACTGTTTAGTCAGATGCCCAAGGAGCTAAGGAACACGAATGGTGTTGGGACAGACATCTTCAAAAGAAGATTAGACGCCTGGCTCAGAACAAACCCAGATGAGCCGTGAATACCTGGTTATGTGAGGTGGAGTGTGAAAAAGCTAACTCTCTACTTCACCGGGCCATCTCGGGAGGATGGACAACAAGCTTGGCCTTGGTGAAACGCGGAATCATCACACAGAACATTCCAAAGGTTGAAAGGGAAGGAATATATATATATATATATATATATATATATGATGAAAAAACCACGAAGGAAAGGAAACAACAAAAAGGTGCTCAAGCGCTTTCGTCTAATGACATCCTCAGGAACACTGAAGTACATAAAAGGTTGCGGCCTATATATAGGTTACAGAAAAAAATAAAAAATAAAAAATAAATAAATAAATAAAAAAATAAATAAATAACATACATACACACACACACACACACATATATATATATATATATATATATATATATATATATATATATATATATATATACATACATATCTACACACACACACACACATATATATATATATATATATATATATATATATATATATATATATGCAATAAACAGAGAAGTAAAAATTAAAATTAAAGGATTAACAGAGGCATACAGATTTGTAAGGAAAAATATCGATTTTTAGCACAAGATCAAATGAATTATAAAAATACAAATTTATACTGGAAATCTGCCCGGGTTTTAACACTTTGCCTTTTATAGTCATGTTTCGATATATATAAAAATAAAATGAAGATTAAAAGTTAATAAAGTAGCATTATTCCAATCAATACAGTGGGATAACTCTGACAAATGGACAAAAAGAGCACTGGACAACTGTCCTGTTCTAACGGAATATTGATGCTGTTTTATACGTGTGTGCAAATCCTTTCCCGTCTGACCTATGTAAAAGGAATCACATTGTTTACACCCAATTTTATAGATAATGCCTGAATTATTGGTAGGGCTATTTTTTACTATATTTTTCACAATATTGTTATATGAAAATACTACATTAATATCCAAAAGTTTAAGTACATTAGCAATGCCTAAAAAGCCCGGGAAAAATGGAAGTACTAAAATATTTTTTGACAAAGTACGTGTTATTATTGACACGATAGAAAGTTCGTTTTGCCTTGTTGAGACAAGATTCCATAAACGCAGATGGATAACACAGATCACTTCCAATACCGTTGATTTTTTTTTTTCCAATTCGGCATCGATGTATTCCGGACTGGCGATCCTGAGGGCGCGGAGAAACATTGATGAAAAAATGGCTTTCTTAGTGGGGGTGTCATGTCCCGAGTAAAAGTGTACGTAGGACAAATTGTTTGTTGTTTTCCGATAGATACTAAACTTAAAACCTGGGCTTTCCCTATGTACACGCACATCCAAAAATGGGATTGAATTGTCTTGTTCCACTTCTAAAGTAAACTTAATGGAGGGGACTTGATCATTTAACTGAAGGAGGAAGTTATCCAGGTCATAGTAAAAAATAGCCCTACCAATAATTCAGGCATTATCTATAAAATTGGGTGTAAACAATGTGATTCCTTTTACATAGGTCAGACGGGAAAGGATTTGCACACACGTATAAAACAGCATCAATATTCCGTTAGAACAGGACAGTTGTCCAGTGCTCTTTTTGTCCATTTGTCAGAGTTATCCCACTGTATTGATTGGAATAATGCTTCAGTTTTATTTCACTCTAGCAACATTGTTAATAGAAATATTCTTGAGTCTGCCATTATCCAACTTTCAAATAACTTCAACATAAGCAAAGGTCTTTTTCAACTCGATCCTGTTGTTTTGAATTCCTTCAAAACAGATTTAGATAAAAAGGGTAGGACGCTAAATCTTTGGTAAACTTGTATGCTACTTTATTAACTTTTAATCTTCATTTTATTTATATATATATCGAAACTTGACTATAAAAGGCAAAGTGTTAAAACCCGGGAAGATTTCCAGTATAAATTTGTATTTTTATAATTCATTTGATCTTGTGCTAAAAATCGATATTTTTCCTTACAAAGCTGTATGCCTCTTTGTTAATCCTTTAATTTTTAATTTTTTTTTACTTCTCTGTTTATTGCATATATATATATATATATATATATATGTGTGTGTGTGTATATATATATATATATATATATATATATGTATGTTTGTGTGTATGTATTTTTATTTTATTTTTTTTTTTTTCTGTAACCTATATATAGGCCGTAACCTTTTATGTACTTCAGTGTTCCTGAGGATGTCATTAGACGAAAGCGCTTGAGCACCTTTTTGTTGTTTCTTTTCCTTCGTGGTTTTATTCATCATAAATATTTTTCACGTGTTACTTTCGTGAAATAATTTTCATATATATATATATATATTATATATATATATATATTAACTGCAAACGACACAGTATAATTAATGTAAAGAACGACGCTTGTTTAGAAGAGTGTCCGCACAAGAGGAGGAGAGAAAACAAGCAATGAAAAATAAGGCACCTCCCGGGAATCGAACCCGGGATCATCCGATTGCCGGTCAGATATGATAACCATTACACCAAGGGCCACAAAGAATCAGAACTCGTAATTCTCCTACGTATGGGCGGAATCGAATGCCCTTTAAGGAGGCACCTTCTCATGTCATATATATATATATAATATATATATATATATATATATATATATATATATATATACACATTTTAACTGAAAACGACACAGTATAATTAATGTAAAGAACGACGCTTGTTTAGAAGAGTGTCCGCACAAGAGGAGAGGGGGCATTCGATTCCGCTCGTACGTAGGAGAATAACGAGTTCTGATTCTTTGTGGCCCTTGTTGTAATGGTTATCATATCTGACCTGCAATCGGATGATCCGGGGTTCGATTCCCGGGAGGTGCCTCATTTTTCATTGCTCGTTTTCTCTCCTCCTCTTGTGCGACACATGATCATCCTGAGACCATTCCGCTTGATTATGGAATTATTTTGGAGCTTGTTAGACTTTGCTCGAAACATAACTATTTTCTTTTAACGGGTCATTTTTTAGACAAAAGGCAGGTTTACCGATGGGCTGTTCGCTCTCTCCAATTTTAACTAACATTTTTATGGAATTCTTTGAAGTTAATTTTTTGCCAGAATCTTTGGTGTCGGGGGTCAATTGGTTCCGTTACGTTGATGACACGTGTGTTATTTTGGAATCTCATGCAGATTTGGATGAGCTGGTGGGATTTCTTAACAGTTTTGTACCTTCAATACAGTTTACGTATGAAGTTGGGATTAGTGGATCTCTCTCGTTTATGGATGTTCTTATTTTAAGAGATCCCAAGCAAAGACCTTCTTTCAAAGTATTTAGAAAGCCGACGCATTCAGAGAGCTACATTCATGCTTTTTCCAATCATTCTCTCTCTACTAAAAAAGGCGTTATTTGGGTCTCTTTTTGAGAGCTTTCAGGATTTGTAACCCCATTTATCTTGACGATGAAGTTTTACATATTAAAAGTATATTTACAGATCTGGGTTATTCCAAATTGTTCATTGATGAAGCTTATTTCGCCGCTAGGAGATCTTTCTTTTCTCCCAAAAATAGGAACCAGGATAAAGACGTTTCATTCCTGAAAGTGCCCTTTGAGGTTAACAAAGGGCTTTCCTCACTCTTGCCACAGCAGATTAAATTGGTCTCCGTTGTGCCAAATAAAGTATCTTCGTTCACCCGTCATCCTATTACAAAAGCCTCCAACAATTCTGGCGTAGTTTATGAAATCCCATGTGGAGGTGCCCTCAAAAATACATCGGAGAGACAATTGATTTTCAGAGAAGGATTAATTCCCACAAACGTGACCTGAGATCGGGTAATACTTATAGTAGCTTGGTTCAGCAAAGGGGACATCATAATCATATTTTTAACTTCCAGGATTCTAAACCTATCATGAAGGTCAGGGACCAAGAACAGAGACAAATATACGAGCCATTTTATATTTTAGGAGAAAACACCATTTCAAATATTAAGCTGTCCTACATTATGGATAGCTTTATTTTTAACATTTTAAAATATTTTAGGGCAATTTCGGGTCGTGACTGGCTGCCAGATGTACAGGATTGGTTCTTACTTAACTCTTGTTAAGTATGTGCTAATTGTTTTGGTTTCCGCTACGTTGTATATATTTATGGGCATCTTGCCTTCTCTCTTCATTCCCTGACGAGGTGTAGCTCTGAATACACGAAAGGTCTTGAAATCGTTTTTCTTTTTCCTTGTGGAATTGCATATATATATATATATATATATACACACAAGGAAAAAATATATATATATACTGTATATAGTGTAGTGTCCTCAAATTAAGGGGGAAACACCGGATATATTCATCACTGAAGGAAAATTGTTTGGTTGTTAGTGAGCCAAGGCTTTTTAAACAGCTTCCAGAGAATCTCAGGAGCGCCACAGCAGTCAAAGTTAAAGTCTTCAAAAGAAAACTAGATACTTGCCTCAGTACGGTACCAGATGATCCCGATGTACCTGGTTATGCATGGCAGAGTGTGAAAGAGAACAATTCACTCATTCACCAGGCCTAGAGGCAAGTTCCCCCAGTATTGTCTGTGTGTGAAGACAAACCAATGCACGGAGCTGCTACGAGGTTGCGAGGTGTGTATATATAATATCACCCGAACCCGCTGGGAAAAAATTATTAAACAGTGTTTAAAAAGGCTAATTAATTTCGGTCGGTCACAAACAAGCCCTTTTCAAAGCCATAAACTAGTTAAAATATCTAAAACAGTTATAAAACTTCCGTCCCGCGGAAGAGCTGGAGTTAAAATGACTGTGTTAAGGCATAATCACGGACAGAGAGATGATGGCTGTCGTACGTCTGGCAGGTGGCAAAGGCAAAATATTGCTCAGATTTCAAACATTCGAGATGAGAAATCTTTAATGAGAGGCAAAAGGAATTTTAACAAGCTATTGTCAATTTTATACATTCCGCACTGTTATTGAAATTGCCTACTAAGCCTACTAATAATAACTCTTATGTGCATTTTTATTCTGATCATCATCCCTCGATTAAATCCTCTATTTTCTCCGCTATGTTTCTTAGAGCATTGAGAGTTGTCAGTCTGAATTTTTGGATTCTGAGTTATGCAATATCATAAATATTGGTATTAAATTATGTTATCCTATTTCATTTTTAGATAACTGTCTTAGGAAAGCCAAGAATAGGTATTATAATAATGTAACTGTAAAGGAATTTGAGCGTAAAAATCCTTAGCCTACCTTACCATGTTAATTTTCAATATCTTCCGACTTTACTTAAAGTAATTGGCATCAATATAGTCTTTAAGTATAATAATACTGTTAAACCACGCCTAATAAAGAATAGCCCTGATAATGTTGTTGGTTGTGTGTATTCGATCGGATGTACGCAATGTAACTCAGTATATATATAGGCCAAACGGGTAAAATTAGATATTAGGGTAAAACATCGTAAATATGTAATGACGTTTTGCTGGAACTGGTAATGGTGTGGAGAAGTGGTTTGTGAATATAGTTTATTTTTTATTTGAGTAAATCTCATCACCCACACAGAGTGATAGGATGTAGGAAGGCAGCATCTTGGGTTAGGGGATACTCTCTGTCTTTATCCCCCATTTAAAGAGATTTCTCTGCTGAGCGGTGCCCCCCATAGCACTGTGATGTGTGAAAGACTCATTATGTTCACTTGCCTCATAGACACCTTTAAATGGGTGTTAGAAAATCTAGAAGAGGAAGAGCCATTGTTGTCCCAAGGCGATATGATGACTAAGCTGATTGATGCAGCATTGCTTGTATATATTAAGTTAAGGTGTATATATATCCATCTCATAATTGTAAGGTTAGTGAAAAATTCACTTAATTTAGAGCTAGCATTTTTGGGCTCTTATGGCATCATTGTTTGGGCACTTTTGTGGCGTCATTTTTTTGGGGGCGCTGCGCGTCCTTCCTACCCGTTTGTTGAATGCGGCACTTACAGGGCGTGGTCTTATAGAGAGCTCTCTTGCAATTCAGTTTGGTTGTTTAGATACAAAATTGTTGCATCGTGCAATGGTGCAGGTTGTGTTGTTGTTGCAAGGTTTAGAAAGAAGACCATAAATAGTGCCCCTTTTGCTTTTCATCTTAATTTTATGCAACTGAGGCCTAAGGTAGGCCCACATCGAGTCAGCAACCCTGAGGTAGGACCTAATAGGACCTCCAAGTCCGTAAGTTTTTAGTCTAGCTTAACTTGGGCTGTAGGTTAAACTGTCCCTTCAGAGCTTGGCCGTTCACGGCTCAGCTGGGATTCTGAACCCAATAAAAAAAAAAAAATGGGAGACCCTAAATGGGTGTACATTAAAATACTCTATACAGTCTTTACAGTCCCACCTACTCCTTTTATCGTAATTGTAGAGCTTGTATTATATTATTCAGGTTGTAGCTATGTAGATATATGGCTATATAGCTATATGGCTGTATGGCTGTATCGATAACCATGTGATGTCTACAATTAGTACAGTAGTGGTATTGATGAATGATCCACAAGATCCAAAGTTTTGAAGTTAATGTACAGCTAGTAGATGTGTGACAATCTGCAATTAGCAGAGACCAATTGGATCTTCATTTTGCATGTAACTGTATTTATGGTTTGTTTATATTAACAGTGGAGACACCCAGATGGGCCGAAGGGCCCCTAGTGTGCCCACTATAAAATTTTTACCATGTTTACCAAATGGAGGAGGAATATCAGGGAAGGTGGGACATCAGCATGATGTCTGATTACTGCTGTATGTTGAAACAGGATACTCCAGAATTATTACATAAAAGAAAAGGAACAGCGCGTACATTCGAGACTAAAAAGCATAGATCTCGCAAGAAAACTCAGGACAAATAAAGATGGATATGTAATTGGCATTTGTAATTGGCATTTGTAATTGGCATTTGTAATCAGCATAACAAAGCGAATTAGGTACCTGATGGAAATTGAAATAAATAATATTTATTTATGTAGCTGTTTTTTCCTTTCAATTTGCTGAAAATCTTTACGTGATAGAGAAATGGACGCCTTATTCGAAATCAACGTAGTTGAATTTTGTAAAATCAGTTATTAATATGAAAACAACTCTTACAAAGTTCTCATTCGCAGGCCTGTGTAATTTATAGCCAATAATTGGTAACAATAATAATAATAATAATAATAATAACTATTTCTCGTTACCAGGGGCGTACCTAAAGTATTTGGCACCCGGGGCGGATTCTTCCTTTGGCACCCCCCATAAATAATTTTAAAATTTAAACACAGAAAAATATATTATGTTGGCAAATAGATTTTTAAACAGTACAGCACTGTTATAAGTAAATTGGAAATAAGAAAAATGCAGGACATTAAAAATTCAGTGAAGTAATACTGCATTTTATTTTATACAAAAAACACAGGAAATCCAGTCTCAACGCTCAGCCTATTCTTCAAAGGTAAATAGAAAGGATTCACAGTCTCTGCTTTCGAGCCTTAATTTCTACAAATTGATCAATGACTTCATCAAAATTCACCTTTGCATATTCATGTTCATTTGAAAGTAAAGCCAGATTTGTCAATTTTGTCTGACTCATGGTCGAGCGAAAGAAATTTTTTATCAATTTCAATTTGGAAAAACTTCTTTCACATGAAGCAATAGACACACAGACAGTCAAAAAGAATCTCAAACACAGTGACAAGCTTGGCAAAGATTCACAAAAATCCCATTTCACAATAAACTCCAGAAACTGCAATGCTGTCCATTTTTTTGCCTCTTCAACGTTGATTTTGGCAGCTTCCAAACGCCTCCGAAGTCGTCCAATTTCCACACTGATATCTTCATCAGAGAATTCATCGAAAATCTGAGTCAAATTTGGAATATACTTCCGAAGTTCTTCTGTTGCAATAACCAAAATGTTTGGCTGAATAACAGCGACGATTGACAGAATTTGATCCATTGCCTTAGAACGAATCTCCAATTCTTGATGAAAGCGATCAAGCCATTCAAACATAGCCCGTTTTACTTCCTCTGGCAATGTGAGACCAGCATCCTTTGCCATCTCTCCTGGCATCCTGGAATAGAATGCTTAATCCTTACAAAATGTTCTTTCAAAACTGGATCATAATTTGATAGCAACTCTACCAATTCCATGAAGTTTCCTTTGTTTGTTGATGACATGTCCTCTTTGTGACCACGAAAAGGAAGATTCTGGTGAGCCAGAAACAAGGTTACGTCCAAGAGGCGATGTAAAATATCCCTCCATTTCTTTCTCTCCTTGTCCAGTGTTGCTTGATGAACTTGATCAATGTTTTTTTTGAAGCTTCAACCCTGCTCCCAAGGTCTTCCATTTCTCCAGGCATGAGAGATGCTGCTCAGAAGCCTCATAGTCAGACACTTTTGGGTTTAGCTTCCACCATGCTTGAAACCCAGTGACAAAGCTGGATGTTCCAATTCCTTTGTTATCAAGAGCAAACAGTCTGCAGCAAAAACAAAACAAACTTTCTTTTGATGGAGAGTAAACCATCCATGTTCTCAAAACTTTCTCGCCATTTGGCAGAGCCTTATAGAACCATGCAGTGGTCAGCTGTCGACTCTTCCCTTTGGATTTCTCTCCTTGTCTTTGAACTGCACTGAAAGGTCCATCCCTATTTTGGAAGGGTTCACTTCCCCTCTTAATAAGATCAACTCTCAAGTCATTTGGAACCGGGATTGGCCAAGCAGCGACATCAGAATAAATTGAAAATCTATCCGTCTCCTCTTCTTCATCAGAGTCTTCCTCCTGTTGGTGTGGACTTCTGCTGGCGTCTCCTTCCTCTTCATCAGTTTCACTGCTTTTAGAAGATGAGTTGCCATCCTCCAATCCTTGCTCTCTCTCATTTGAATCCTCTTGTGAAGATGCTTCTTGTATTTACCCTTCAGATTCACCAGGCTGAATATCTTCAAGACTTTCTTCTATTGCACTTGATGTTGAAGGCGTCACATACTTCAAAATTGATCCGGACATTGCTTGAGCCACCTCTTCTCTTGCCTTCTTCATTTTTCTTTGTTGGAATCCACTGGGTCGATTTCGCTTTATAGTGGATGTTTTCTGCAAAATTTTAAAAGCAAAAGGTATAAAGCATGAACATGCATAACAAGCATGAACTATTATGACTTGAAATACATGAACTGAACACATTGTCTGTGATTATTATTATTATTATTATTATTTTTTTTTTAATATTTTTTTATTTTTTATTTTTTATTATAACATCACGACGATGCATTTACCAGGTATTATAACATCACGACGATGCATTTATAAACACTTAAACATCACTATGATACCACATTGTCAAAAATTACTGGACACTGGTATAAGTACCATGATATTGTTATAAACACCAGCACTTTATGCTTTATCATAATTATTTAATGAAACATACCTCATGTATGTGGAGTCACAGTGTCAAGTGAACAAGACTTGGAATGTCAGTTACAGCCAGCTATGCTCAACGAACTGATGACTAAAATGTCAACAAACGTTCGCCTTTCGATGTAATTTTTATCAAATATTTAATTTTTCGTTTGTAAATTTTGTATTGCCAATAAAAATAAAAATTTATTTTATAGTGGAAATTAACATTAAGCTGTTGTAATAGTTTGAACATTTTAAAAAAAAATTTCTTACTTTGGCAAATTTTTCATTTGGTTTGAAAACTTGTACTGGTATTTCAACTCTCCCGATGGCACCCCCCCTCCTGGCTGTCACCCGGGGTGGACCGCCCCCTCGCACCCCGCTTAGTACGCCACTAGTTACAGATAAAGCACTAGAAAAAATTACATACGTTTAAAATTGCTTAATATTAATTAGTTTGGAAAATCTGGCAAGATTGTGAAATGAGTTGCCAATTGTGATTATCGTACTTAATGAAAGAATTATGCAACTACTTTGAATCAGTAAACTTATCAAATATATACATATATATGAGTGATGGACCGGATATCCGCATCCGCACCATTTTTAACATCTGCATCCGCACTTCTGACTGCGGATGTTATGCGGATATTACCTCTAATAAATTATGCAATTTACAATTAAATTAGCTTATAAAGTAGCTTATAAGGCCCACTTAGGCCCAGTCATGCACATTTCATGTAAAGTATTAATTACACTGTACAACAGTGAAAAAAAACGGAAATAAGATCGTCATTTTTATGGCTAATTATCATATATGCGTAGATAACGAAAATAACATTTATTTATTTGTATTACCCGCCGATTTTATGAAAATGACCCTATTTAATTGTATCATTTTGAGAACCACTGGTTCTCTGAACGCATTTTTTACATTTTGTTCAGTCATGCATATGCTGTGGTGGTGGTGTTCGGCTCTGTGTTTCCACTTTGATTTTATGAAAAATTTCTTTCATTAATCATTTAAAACAAAATTGTCAGCCATATTTTATCATAAATCGGTGCTATAAGTGAGTATTATTGAATAACAGCTGTCAAATTATGTATATTTCACCGACAACGTCTATATTGTGTGAAATTGCAAATTGATTTATCATTTTCTTATTTTACAGGTTTTTATTGGTTATGCTACAATGCCTAGAGAGTGCAAAAATTCGCCAGACAGTTTTTGTTATATTTGTGGGACATTAACGTTAAAACAGTATAAAAGGAAATTGACTTCTCATGTGAAAAAGCTTTATGAATTATACTTCGCATGCAAAGTTGGTGATCAGGACAAGCACTGGGCGCCTCATATCTGCTGTGTGAGATGTACAAGCTCGTTATCTGCATGGTTCAGATGGCATGGAGAGAGCCGCTGGACCATTCAAATGATTGCTATTTCTGCTTAACGAACATCACAGGTTTGAATCTTTTATTTTTCTGAATATACGTCAAATTTGGTGTTTTTAGCACATTTTAGCATATCCTGCTCTGCATAATGTATTACACAATTATGCTATCTTAAGTAGTCAACAATGTCTATTGTCTCACATTACAGGTTGCAACAGAAAAGGGAAAAAGGCTATAGTCTACCCAAATCTTCGTTCTGCTATGCGTCCTGTGGAACATTCTACAGATATACCTATCCCTCGTCCTCCAGCTGAAATGCCGACCGATAACACAGACTCTGACAAATCGGAATCAGAGGGCGAATGCTATGAAGCTCATGTCGAGTCCAAGAAAGAACAACATCTCATCACGCAGCCTGAACTCAATGATTTGGTCCGTGATTTAATACTTACCAAGCAACAAAGTGAACTGCTGACTTCACGTCTACAAGACTGGAATCTGCTGGCGGAAAACGTACGAATTACAGCATTTGGAAAACGCTCCTTGGATTTGCAGGAGTATTTCACAATGAAGAACAATCTTTGTTATTGCATTGATATACATGGTCTGTTCGATGCTCTGGGTTTGTGCTATGAACCGAATCAGTGGAGATTGTTCATTGATGCATCTCTGTACAGTGTTAAGGGTGTACTGCTACACAATGGGAACACAATGCCTTCTGTTCCGATCGCTCATTCAGTCGTCTTGAGAGAAACTTATGACAATGTTGCTTTTATTCTGGACTGTATAAAATACAATGGACATGAATGGCTTATCTGCGCAGATTTGAAGGTTGTGGCTATTCTCAATGATTTGCAAACTGGCTATACGAAATACAGGTGTTTCCTATGCAAGTGGGACAGCCGAGCAAGGTCTGAACACTACACACGCTCAGTATGGCCGCCGCGAGACAATTCCTTACCTGGATCTCACAATGTTATTCACGAACCACTAGTACGAAAGGAAAAGGTTATCTTGCCGCCACTTCGCACAAAACTAGGGCTGATGAAATAATTTGCAAAGGCGTTGAAACAGGATAAGCCTGCCTTCAAATATCTAAAGGAAAAATTCCCAAAAATAAGTGATGCCAAGATTAAAGAAGGCATATTCGTCGGCCCTCAAATTCGCCAACTCATGCTAGACGAACACTTTGAAGCGGTGGTGGATGAGGTTGAGTTGGCAGCCTGGCGTGCATTCAAAAACGTGTGCAGCGGTCTACTAGGAAAGACTAAATACGACAACTATACGGTACTGCACTTGTGGATCAACTTATCAACCCATACCAACGTCTCGGATGTAAGATGTCATTGAAAATTCATGTTTTGCATTCACATCTCTCATTCTTTACGGAAAACGCATCTGCTGTTAGCGACGAACACGGGGAGAGATTCCACCAGGATATAGCCACAATGGAGAGCTGATACAAAGGGAAGTGGAGTCCTGCTATGCTGGCCGATTTCTGCTGGAATTTAAAGTGTGACCAGCCAGAAGCATCACACAAACGCCAGCATAAATACAAATAATGAGTTGAAAACAGTACAATACGAGAGTTTTATGTTAATTTTGTGCATATCTGTTGAAGTATAGCAATAATTCAACTGTTCCATATGATAAAGCCTATCTGTTTATCAATATATTCTTATTTTTTGGTATGAAGATTTTAAGCAGTCATTACAAAAACACGTGACGTGATAGAAAAAACTATTTCAGATTTGGAATCAGCGCACTCGAAATATTAAGAATGACCTAATGTTATTCCCGTTTTTTTTTCTGAACCGAAAATTTGTTGTACAGTGTTATTAATGAACAAACAAATATATAAACCTCAAAATGTAAATACCTAGTAACACAGAAAATTGAATGAAACTTGTTGCATTGAATTTTCTGTGGCTGAAATTCTTGAGAAAGTTATTATTTTTATCATAATGAAAACATTAATATTAATTTTAATTTTTATGCATTGCCTGCCATAGTAGTAATATCACGAAATTTGAAAAATTATGTCATATATTCATAATTCTATATTATATTGATAGATTAACTAAATATCCGCATAATATATATATATATATATATATATATATATATATATATATATATATATATGATACACACAGACAGTGCATGGAACAAGGAACTCTTCTGGGATAATTAAATCCACTATAGTCCGAATAAGTAATGGTAAATGACAAATACCATAGTTTTTCTTTTTCATGATGCTAGCCCACGTCGGGCTAGCATCATGAAAAAGAAAAACTATGGTATTTGTCATTTACCATTACTTATTCGGACTATAGTGGATTTAATTATCCCAGAAGAGTTCCTTGTTCCATGCACTGTCTGTGTATATCATAAAAAACTCAGGGGACCATTCTGAGTTCATTCCCATATATATATATATATATATATATATATATATATATATATATATATATATAAGGGTGTCTCTTATTTTCGAAGTGTTGATTCTTTTAGGTTGCGCCCCCTCAACCAGTTCCATTGGTTGAAAAAACATCACATATAAAATATGTTTTGGATTGAACAATTTTTAGAGGTCGCCCCCGCTTATTAAAGTTCATAAAATATAGCTATTATTTATGCAATTAATATTTGAAATTACTAGCAGTTGTCAAGTATACTAAACATATGTTTTTAATTAATTAATCATCATATTTATGATGAATTCAATTAAATGAATATATTAGAGATAATTGTCAAGTTTGTAGCTGAAAATATTGCTTGATAAGACAAGATCAACCTGTTTAAACATGTTTCATCAAGAATGCTCCAGATTATGTTGCAATTGTTTATTTGTCATCATTCAGTGTTCTGCTGTCATAAGTAAAAGGTGTGTAACTGTGTATCACTATACTTCTTTTTTGCTATTATCAGATAATAAACTATGTTATTTATATTTTTCACAATTATTTATACTGATTTTGTTATTAGTGTTTGAAAAAATTTAATGAATTTAATGAAAAAATTAGAATTCTATCCATCGCCTTCGAAATAAGAACCGAGCTCGTCATGCTAAAGAACTTAAGGAGTATTTCCATGGAGAATGTTCTATGACAGTCCACTGGGATGGCAAGATGATGGAGGACCTCACCTCGCACAAGCACATTGATCGTCTCCCAGTACTTGTGTCAGGACCTGGTGTTGAACAGCTGCTTGGTGTCCCCAAAATCCCAAACTCAACTGGAGAAGCACAAGCTGAAGCCGTCTTTAACTGCCTGAATGAATGGGGAATTACAGAGAGAGTAAAAGCAATTTGTTTCGATACAACAGCTTCAAACACGGGTCAATATAGTGGAGCCTGTGCTCTCATCGAAGCAAAATTGGGACATGATGTTTTGTACTTGACTTGTAGACACCATGTTTTAGATTTATTGTTGGGAGCTGCATTTGAAGCAACATTGGGATCTACATCAACTGATCCAGAGATATTGATCTTTAAGCATTTTCGTGACAATTGGACTTCTGTTGATCAAAGCCAGTTCCAAACAGGTGAGACAGACACGATTACTAAAGAAGCAATTATCCAGTCTAAAACTGAACTAATTCAGTTTGCTAGATCCCAGGCACCTATGCTACGGGATGACTATCAAGAACTTTTGGATCTGTCCATCATCTTTCTTGGAGGTGTCCCAATAAAGGCATCAAGTTTCGTGCACCAGGTGCCATGCATCGAGCTCGCTGGATGTCCAAAGCGCTCTATTCTATCAAGATGTGGCTTTTTCGAAACCAGTTCAAGATGACTAAGACTGAAGAACGAGGAATTCGAGATCTTTCCCGTTTTTCTGTTCTCATCTATATGAAGGCTTGGACAACATCCTCACTCCCTATTGAAACCCCATTTAATGACTGGCTCCTTATGAGGTCATTGATTAATTATCCTAACAAAAAGATTTCTGATGCAACTAAAAAAAAGCTCTCTAACCACTTATTGTACCTGTCTGAAGAAGCAGTTGGTCTTGCTTTCTTTGATGAGCGAATTACTGCAGATGTAAAGGAAAAGAAGTACAAGGAAAAGAAGTACCTCAAAAGGCCTTGCGGCCCATACCGAGGAGGTATGGGTAAAGGCATTAGAAGATGAGTCCACTGATAGACCACCCAAGCGTCCTCGGATTCCTGAATCGACCTTCTGCTCTGGTGAAGGACTACACCAACTTGTTACAAGAAATACTAGAGAATTCTTTACTAAGCTGAATTTGCCAGAAGGATTTCTGAACAAGGCACCCAGCACTTGGACATCCAACTGTGAATATTTAAGGGACAGAGCTATTGTTGCAGCTCTATCTGTTGTAAATGACCGGGCAGAACGTGCAGTAGCTTTAGTTCAAGAGCTGAATAAGAAATTGACAGTGGGGGAAGAGCAGCTCCAGTTTCCTGCTCCAAATTGTTGCAAAACACCGCCAGAGTCACCCAGTTCCATCAAAAACTGTTCTTCTCAAAAAATAACCATCAGTGAGGTCGCACCTTAAAATACACCATATTGTATAATCATTGTATATTAAATAAATGTTGTATAAGGAAATAATCCTAATTAAAGTAATTAAAGTATGTAAATAGCACTGGCATTTTGAATATATATCTATATAATAAACTAATGGTTTTTTTTGTAGCAATGCTTCATTGCTGATTGTATATAAAAAAAGAGCCAGGAAGGATTTTGGATAGGAGAAAAAGGATTGGGATAAAGAAGGATTGAGGACCAAAGGATGGATTATAACAACATCAAGGATAGGTTAGAAAAGGATCAATGATAAATAAGGCGGCCTATACTTATAAAAACGAATCAAACTAAAAAAAGAAGGAAGGAATTATGTGTATAATGAGCATAATCATATGTCAGGAGCTATTATGCCATGGTCACCATTTTTATTAGCCGGGGGCGACCCCTAAATATGAGCCAATTTGTGTCAAACTTTCAAGTTTTAGTTTTTATGCTAAAGGGAACTATTTTAGGGGGCGCAGATAAAATAATTCAACATTTCAATTTTTGACTACCCAATAAGAGACACCCTAATATATATATATATATATATATAAATGGGATAAATATAATAAGATAAATATAATATTAATAATAATGTTTAAGCTGGTAATTGAAGGTAAATAAGAGGTATGTTGGTTAAACGCTTATACGTCAGTCTATCTGCATAATGTAGCTTAATAATATTTGTCATATGGTCTATAGTCTGCCAATAAACCTTTTCATTTCATTTCATAATAGTGTAGAATAAAGTAATTTTAATTAGGAAAGGCAAAAGTTACTCCTATAATTGAAAATAAAGTGTGGTTTATTTTAATTTTATTTAATATATTTATTTTCCATCATATAATACAAATATTAATTCAGAATTTAAATAGTAAATTGACTGTTATTAGTCTGATTTTTTTGTAATATCTATATTTAACTTGAACAGAGAAATGAATATACTATTTTAGTTAAACAGTAAAAGTGGCTCTGAGAACACAATACAGCATCTCATTTAGGTATCCTAAGCCCGTTTTTTCCAATAAGTGTTCATTTCTACTGTTTAAGGGTATAAGGTTCAAAATTGAGTGTCAAACTCTGTAGTCGTAAGGAGACTCTGCTATTTAGTGTTTACCTGTAAAGTACAGTGCGTTCGAAAAGTCTCTCTGCAGTGCTATGTTAAACGCATAGGAAATTGAAAAACTACAATGTTTTCATTCAACCATGATATAGTGATTTTATTACATAACCTTTTGATTTTACAGCATGTGTTGAAAGTGTTTTCCACCATTTTGCAGGCACAGAGCAACTCGTCTACACTTGTCAAACACTTTTTTTAAAGTGTTGATTGACTGCGGAGAGACTTTTCGAACGCACTGTGTGTGTGTGTGTATATATATATATATATATATATATATATATATATATATATATATATATATGTAATATATACACAGAATATCAGTCTGATGTGTGAGAATGTTGCTCCCCCTGCGGCTAAAACTAGCGGGGCCAAGAACACGACGGAACAAGCCGGAACGCTGCGTAAAAACTGCCTTTTTTCGTATTCGAATGTTTGTTTGTTTGTTTGTGTTTGTCTGTTTTTTGTTTGTTTTGGTCTCATGAAGGAAGGCGAGGAATTTTTTTCCCGAAGGAGGAGGGGCCCCCGCAAGGGACTCTCAAGGGATAAACCCCCAAATGCCTCTCATTAAAGACGGTGAGACCTCATAAATGGGGCGAGGAACTTAAGGAAGGGGGCCCCCTTATAACGGAGGCGAATGCCTTCATGGGCCCCTCCAGGGGCAAGTTTCAAAGCACCCCAAATTCCTCGACCTAAACGCGGTTATACTACTAATGGAATGCCACACTGATCAAAAACTGCAAGAATGCAATCGCTGAGCCCCTATATTGGATATGAAGACGATCACTAGACACGGGAGAAATACCGGAGATCCTGAAGAGCGCGAACATAGTCCCAATATATAAAGGAGGAGATCGATCTGAGGCCAAAAACTATAGGCCAGCAGTGTTGCTTACATCTCATCTCACTAAAATATTTGAAAAATAGTTAGAAAGAAAATCTATGCCTTTTTGGAAACTCAGAAAAAATTAAATGATAACCAACAAGGATTTCGATCAGGCAGATCATGCCTATCACAATTAATGGAACACTACAACAACATTATTGATGCACTGGAATGTAATGAAAACTATGATGTAATATACACAGACTTTGCCAAAGCGTTCGACAAGTGTGACCATGGAATCATAATACATAAACTGAAATATATGGGAATAACAGGGAAAAGTAGGGAAATGGATATTTAATTTCCTTAATATGCGGCGACAAGTCGTTACAGTACAAGGAAAATCTTCATTAGAATCAGAGGTCCTCAGCTCAGTACCACAAGGAATAGTATTAGTTCCACTACTCTTCATAATCATGCTAACTGACATAGATGAGGACGTTACCAGAGACACCACAGTAACATCCTTTGCCGATGACACAAAGATCAGTAGAAAAATAAGAAACCCAGAAGATATAGGATCTCTACAAACAGACATGAACAGAATCTACAAGTGGACGGAAGACAACAATATGAAGTTTAACACTGAGAAATTTCAACTGTTACGGTACGGAAAAAGGGAGGATCTAAAATCTATGGAATATTATACTCCAAATGGGTAGGAAATTCAGGGGAATTCTAAAGCAAAAGATTTAGGAGTTGTAATGACTGATGATGCGAAATTTGAAACACAAAATAAGATAGCAGTAAACAGAGCAAAAAGAATAACTGGGCAGATACTGATAATCTTTAAACGAAGGGATAGGAATATAATGATTCCTCTACTAAAAACACTGATCATACCCAAATTGGAATACTGCTCGGTCCTTACATCCCCATATAAAAAAAGAAGACATTAGACAGTTAGAAGGGATTCAGAGAAGCTTCACAGCCAAGATCAATGGGTGCATAGAACTAAATTACTGGGAAAGGTTACGCGAATTAAGCCTATATTCACTGGAAAGGAGAAGAGAGAGATACACCATTTTTTACACTTGGAAAATAATGGAGAAACTAGTCCCTAATCTTACTCTGAACCCTGTAACTCCCCAAACAACAGTGGAAAGTAGAAAAGGAAGACTGTGTCGTGTTACCAAATTAAAGGCGAGACAGGGAACATCCTTAACCCTGAAAGAAAATAGTTTTGTTATGAGAGGACCAAGACTGTTTAATCAGCTGCCCAAAGACTTAAGGAACACGAGTGGTGTTGCGATGGACATCTTCAAAAGAAGATTAGACGCCCGGCTCGGGCGTACCGGCCTATGTGAAGTGGAGAGCATAAGAAACCAACTCACTACTTTACCAGGCCAACTCGAGAGGAGGGGCGACAAGCTTGACCTTCGTGAAATGATGAATCATCGCACGGAACATTTGAAAAGAAAGGAAAGGTGTATATACCACGTGTATATAATATAATATATATATATATATATATATATATATATATATATATATATATATAACTGCAAACACGCAGTATAATTAACGTAAAGAACGACGCTTGTATAGGACATATACCGCGCAAGATGAGAGAGAGAGAACGAAACAAATGAAAAAATGAGGTAACCACCCGGGAATTGAACCCAGGATCTTCCGATTGCCGGTCAGATATGATAACCACTACACCATGGGCCTCACTCATTCAAATGCCGTAATTCTTCTACATACGCGCAGAAACCAATGCCCCAAGGGGGTACCTCCCGCATGCCGTAACATTATATACATTTAACTGCAAACACGCAGTATAATTAACGTAAAGAACGACGCTTGTATAGGAGATATGCCGCGCAAGATGAGAGAGAGAGAACGAAACAAATGAAAAAATGAGGTAACCACCCGGGAATCGAACCCGGGATCTTCCGATTGCCGATCAGATATGATAACCACTACACCATGGCCTCACTCATTCAAATGCCGTAATTCTTCTACATACGCGCAGAAACCAATGCCCCAAGGGGGCACCTCCCTCATTGCCGTAACATTATATACATTTAACTGCAAACACGCAGTATAATTAACGTAAAGAACGCGCTTGTATAGGAGATATTCCGCGCAAGATGAGAGAGAGAGAACGAAACAAATTAAAAAATGAGGTAACCACCCGGGAATCGAACCCGGGATCCTCCGATTGCCGGTCAGATATGATAACCACTACACCATGGGCCTCACTCATTCAAATGCCGTAATTCTTCTACATACGCGCAGAAACCAATGCCCCAAGGGGGCACCCCTCACATGCCGTAACATTATATACATTTAACTGCAAACACGCAGTATAATTAACGTAAAGAACGACGCTTGTATAGGAGATATTCCGCGCAAGATGAGAGAGAGAGAGAACGAAACAAATGAAAAGCGTCGTTCTTTACGTTAATTATACTGCGTGTTTGCAGTTAAATGTATATAATGTTACGGCATGCGGGAGGTGCCCCCTTGGGGCATTGGTTTCTGCGCGTATGTAGAAGAATTACGGCATTTGAATGAGTGAGGCCCATGGTGTAGTGGTTATCATATCTGACCGGCAATCGGAAGATCCCGGGTTCGATTCCCGGGTGGTTACCTCATTTTTTTATTTGTTTCGTTCTCTCTCTCTCATCTTGCGTGGAATATCTCCTATACAAGCGTCGTTCTTTACGTTATATATATATATATATATATATATATATATATATATATAGCGCCAATCTCGGTTATCGCCATATTTCGCCAAAGACCCACTTTCTCACGGTAGTCAACTGAGAAACGTTTGGAAGAAGGAAGGAAAAGGGTCATAAAATCATAACATCCAAACTCTCATGATCGACTCCCACCCAAACGAAGTAAAAAAGTTGTGTGTGTGTTGAGTTGTAGATAACATGGCCATGGGTCCAAATTCTCACCTAATTTGTAACTTGTGTAATTTAGCAACAACTGGAAACGATACAATCAGGTGAGATTTCTGTCAAAAATTGCACGACTTTAACTGTATGAAGTGGGATGATAGGAAAATATCCCTTGTATCGAACGCGAAATGAATCACGGGCATCAATTTTCTGTGACGCATGTGCGGAGATTGTAAACTCGTTTGTGGTATTTAAAGAAAGGGAAAATACGAATGCAATAGGAGAATGGGGGAAAAAGATGACCAAAATGGCTCGAAGCAAAATGGTGTGGATGAGAGAGAAACGAGTGTAAAGATAACAAGGGAAGAAGACACTATTGTAGAAGACAAAAAAAACAAATACAATCTGTCATATGGTAAAACTACCGAACGAAAATAATGATAAAAGGGCAACAAAAACTAAAAACGTAGAAAATATCGTATGCAAATATTATGCAAAAGGGCATTACAGATACAGGGATGGGCAATGCATCTCATCACATCCCACTTTATGTAACTTCCATTACAAGAATAGATATTAGAAATTTGAAAAGAACT
This sequence comes from Bathynomus jamesi, assembly GCA_023014485.1. Lineage (NCBI taxonomy): Eukaryota > Metazoa > Arthropoda > Malacostraca > Isopoda > Cirolanidae > Bathynomus > Bathynomus jamesi. Next base: position 365,377 of record JAJOZX010003638.1, read on the forward strand.
GCAACTTCCACAACCTTAGTATCTCCAAAACTTATGCAAGATACAGGAGATGCAAATACGGGCAAAAATGTTATTATCATCACCCTCAAAGGAACACAACAGTTGAGCAGTCAAAACCATCAACAACCAGGGTTACCAATTTTTTTTAGATGTAGCCAACCCAATTCAAATACTAAATACCATCCAACAAATACAAAGACAGTTGACAAATACGGGGATCCGAATGCGGTACAGAATAAATACAGAAAGAAATTACATATAATATCGGGACAAGTATCGAAACAGATAGAGAAAGTAAAATTTTCGGAGCATCACGGGGCCACGAAACATGCACCACCCAGGGAAAACAAATCTGAACTACATAAAGAAGAAAATTAAAACGGAAAAATAAAAATAATCCTAGCCAACATACAGGGCCTAAAACCAAACCATTCCCTGGACAAAGTCACATACCTGAAAGGACTCATGCAAGAAACAAGAGCAGACTTTACATGTCTCATGGAAACCCATCTGAAGGATTGCCAGACGAACTGTGAAGACTGTGAGTTTTCTACTGGCAAAATAGAAATACAAATTGATAACTATAATATACTTCGAGCCGACAGAACAGTAAGACACGTACACGTACACGTACAGGTTTATTTACATTCCCATCATATGTTGTCACGCGGCCGCACCGCCCACACAGTTCTCACTCCCTGTTCCTTATTTCCATTTAGACCTTCATATAGGTAAGTTTTATGCATAGTTATATCAAACATTACGATCAGAGGTCAAGAATCCCGCGTACTCAGGGCATTTTCTTGACCTCTGATTATGATATACAAAGCAAGAATTCATACTTATAAATAGCCTATATAATATTAAAGAGATCATAAGCGATCCACAAACAAGAAGGAAATATTTAAAAAAAAGTGTTGTAATATAAAAAAAAACATTTTCAGTATGATACTATACTTTTTTTCTAACATTACAAACTACGAGGAACGGCCCCAAAACTCTTGGTGCCTAGGGGCCCCAGAGGGTCTTAATCCGGCACTGATTACACGATAAACTGGAAAGTATAGATTGCGTCATAGTCGTACAGGGTATACAAACAAACAAAACAAACACTGTATTTCAGACTCAACAGGTACAAACACATTATATAAGAGGTCTGTGAAAAATGCTCTGTATGAATTGGTCCCCAATTAACCCACCACTAATATCTTCAGTCTAACTGTAAAGTAGGTTAAGCCTAGCCTTGTAGGGGTCAGCCTAGAGATTCCGAAAATGGTCCAGAGCGGGTAGAGTAAATTGAAGTCCTATAGTAGGATTCCTCACCAAATTAGGTTAGGGTAATTTACCTTAGCCTTTGTTAAGCTATGAGTTGATGCTAGGTCTTAGACCGCAATGTAAACCTAATTTAATTGGACCTAGTTTAAATGTTATCACTAAACTGGGGTTTAGAAATACAATTGTTCACTTACTGTGTGTTATTAGATAAGTCCTGGTCTCCTTAGTCAGGCCTGATCTCTTACTGGAGTCTTTCTTCTAGTTGCTTAATTTCTGAGAGCGTACTTGCTGGTAGAGATGGTTTTCTGTTTCAAGCCTTCCCGGTCGCCATGCCGTTCTTCATGCAAGTCCCTTGCTTTCGGCTTCTTCCACGAGCGTCCTTTTTGTTTGTTGGTTGATCGGTAGTGTATGTCTACTACCGAGCACGCCCTATCACACAGTATATAAATACTAGTGTGGAGAATAACTCTGGTGAGCAACCAATTGGTTTCATCCACTCTGTCATTGACATAATAGGAGTTTAATAATTGTTAGATTAACTACCTACCTACTCAGTGGACCATTTTCGTTACCTCCCAACTACCCACACGTATCAATGTTCCATAAGGTCCATAGAAGATTAAGAAATAGTTGTCTGGAGCACTGACTAAGTAGGCCAGTGAATCACTGTACATAATGAACATACAATTGCCTACGCCAATGTTTCCAGATTTGAGATTTATAAAATATATCGGAGACCAGCCCACTAACCATGGCTTCTATTATCTTATTGACTGACTCACCAAGCCTAGTGATAAATCTGAATACAAAATTGCGAATGATACTGGCACAGTTAAGCACCTTATTGACTACAAACAGCATACTGACACTAGAAGGAGCACCATTTAAAATCTTGGAGTTCTTAATAAACTAAAAATATTATTATACGCAACATATAATTTTCTCAAATTATATATCCTGTAGTTCCACTACAAATGAACTGTATACATTGGAGTACAAAAAGTTTAATCAGTTTAACATCTTATGTACACATATGAAATTTTCTAACCAAAGTATTTCCCCGAGCATATAATTGTCTATATTGCCTTAGAATATCACAGTCATCTGAAAGACTATCAGTTAGTATGTGGCCAAGATACTTAGTCTGAGTTACTTCTGACAGCACCATACCACTCAATTGAAATTCAGGAAATTTTATAGATTTGTAGGACTTGGTCCTCGTAATCATAACATGACTTTTAGCACACCTTCAAAAGTGTGCTGAGCCCTTTTACAGATGGAGAAATAAGAACTAGATTATCTGCATACATCAGATGATTAACTGTGGCGCCCGCCTGTTTCTCAAGGTCGTAGTTCTGCCCAAAATTGGTTTGTTTCCTGAGGGGAGTCATTACAGCCACGTGTGTTATAAGTGCTATAGCGTTTTTAGTGTTAGTGGTAATTTCTTTCCATGTTATAAACTAACAGTTGTATTTTTTTATAATTATGCTACCTTAAACATGGCAAGAAAAAAACTGAATGACAGTGAGATACAGCTCCTAATGGAGCAAGATTTAGATGATGATTTTTTGGATGAGATTGCTGAAAATGAATCTGAAGATTCTAGCAATAAGGAGAGTAACTCAAGTGATGGTGATTCACAAATAGATCTTGTTGAAGAGAATGAAGCTATATCAAATGATGAAATGGATGATGAAACCGTTCTAATTGATTGGAACGGCTCTTCTCTTGTCAGTAGAGATGCTTTTCCATTCATTGGTGGCAGTGGAGTCAAGGTGGTTCTTTCAAATCATCAGTGCCCATTAGAAATTTTGGAATCATTTTTTGATAAAGATCTAATGGAATTTATTGTGAATGAGACAAACAAATATGCTGCCAAAATAAGGGATGAAAAAAGAAGATCAGGTAAAATGAGGAGAAAAAGCAGAGACCTTTTGTGGAAAGATACGAGTGTTGGTGAGATGTATGCCTTCTTAGCACTTATTATTTTGCAAGGCATAGTCAAAAAGCCAACACTTACATCTTACCATTCAACAAATCAACTGATTTCCACCCCTTTCTTTGGGAAGTGCGTGAGTAGAGATAGATTCAATCTGCTCATGAGATACTTGCACCTTTCGGACAAAGAAACAAAAAATGTTCCAACTTTTAAATTTCAAGATGTACTAAACTTTCTTTTGGAAAAATTTAAATCTAATTATATTCCGCAAAAAAATATAAGCATTGATGAATCCTTACTTCTCTGGAAGGGAAGGCTTAAGTGGAAGAGATACATCCCCTTAAAAAGAGCCAGGTTTGGAATTGAAAGTTACATTTTAGCTGAAGCTGAAACGCTATGTTTGGAATCTTATAGTGTACACTGGCAAAGGGACAAATTACCCTTATAAGATTTCGGGATTGTCAGATGAGATGAGTGCAAGTTTCTCAAAGCCAACCAACATAGTCTTGAGTCTTATAGAACCTTTATTGAATAAAGGTTACACCCTTGGAATAGACAATTTTTTAATTTTTATGCCTCTCCTGAGCTCTATGAAATTCTTCTCAATAACAAGACGGATGCAGTAGGAACAGTACGATTTAACAGGAAGAATCTTTGTCCAGAAATAAAAGATAAAAAGTTGAAGAAAGGGGAAACTATTGCAAGATTTAAGGACAAGATGATGCATATGAAATGGAGAAATAAGAAGTATGTGAATATGCTAAGTACCATTTATGACAACTCAATGGAAAATGTGCAGGTTCGAGGAAAAACTGTTAGCAAACCCACAGTATGCACACAGTATAAGAAATTTCATATGGGAGGAATAGATCTGATGGATCAAATTACATCTGCTTCATCTTCAACACGCAAAGGTGCAAAAAAATATTACAAGAAGATATTCTTTAGATTGGTAGAGATGACCTTGCATAACAGCCATGTAATTTATAAGCGAAATGGAGGACAGAAGACTTTTCTCGATTTCAAATTACTTTTAATTGAAAAGGTTGTCACTGCATATGGAAAAGTTGTACACTGGCTTAGAAAGCCCACAAGCTCAATCGACCTTGGGCCAAGTCCTGCAAGGCTCACAGGAAGACATTTCCCTATAGAAACAGCATCTGCAGATGAACCTGGAGCCAGCAAAAAAATTCAAAGAAGATGCGTATATTGTGCAATGCAAAAAAAAGTCAAAAGGAGCATCTACTCGTGTGATGTGTGTGAAGTGACACTATGTGTCACACCTTGTTTCAGACAGTATCACACAGTAGAAAACTTACCAAAGTAAAACTATAGAAAAAAAAAGAGGAGGGTTGGGAGGGAAACCACATCCAGGTCACAAGTCCTGGACGTAGCTATTGCTATGGGTGTGAGTGACTCCTAAACCACGATGAATTATGATTGGTGGTAAGCATTCCTCATAAATTTATTTTAATAGCTTAACATTATTTTGCGATCGAGTCTATATATAGACCCCATAATGAAGAGACATTATGCGGCAGATCTATATATAGTGGCGAACTAATGAAGAAAGATTTGTCGGTAGCGTCTACGGGTGTCAGGAAATGATTGCCCCCCCCTGTAGAGCAAAAACTAGAAGAGATAGATAAAAACCGGCGAGACCACTTGAAAGAGCGTTAAAATCTGAATGAAAACCATTATATTCTATTCCTGTGATTTTAATTCTTACCATTTTTTTCCCCACAGAAACCATGGCATCATCTATTTTGAACGATTCAGAGAAAAAGCGAGTTCTTGACCGCATTCGAGCTGTCACATTTCGTGAAGCAAAGGAAGCTGGTGCAACTTTCATAACTCGACACTGGGTGGCTGAGATTAAAAAGATCAGAAGACTTTGTCAACAGGAATTGGAATAAGAATCCTGAAGATTGTGAAACAGAATTTCGAGGAGGAAGACCGGAGAAATTATCTCAAGAATCGAAAGACATTGTGCTTGCTGCATCACGGCGCCGAAAGAAGAGCTGCTCTGAGGTAGCGAAAGAGATACTTATCCGTCGTGGTAAGATAGTCAATCGGCAACTTGTTCATCAATTTCGAGTTCGCCAAGGCTTGAGTGCTTGGCATGAAATAGCTAAGCCACGGAAGAGTGATCTTAATATTGAAGATCGGCTATGGTTTTGTGATTATCTTGAGGAATGGACGGAAGACGATTTCCTTCACTTGGTTGTCAGCGATGAATTCTTCGTTTATGTCTCCAGAAAACCAAATTTTCAGAATGATCGGGTTTGGGCAACAACTCCTGATGAAGTCCCAGACCATGACTCCAGATTTGAAAAAATTTACTGGAGCACAGCTCTGAATTTACTTTTTTTCCCCTTACACCACTAGATAGGTTAATGATAGTAAACTCTTGAATTGACGACATACCAATTACAAATTGTTTTAGCTAAACATCATAATACAATAATGTACAGTTTATAACTCACCTTAAGTTTATTTATTCATTGCAGCAGCAACAGTGGACGATGTTAGACCTTGCATGTAGGCATTTGTTGTGAATTTACCGCCATGTATGCTTGGCCACTGATCAATGGCTTTCTGTGTGATCATTACAGCAGATCTAGTGCCTGGAGCTGGACCCTCCTTCACAATTCTGCACAGCTTAGTCAAATGAGATGGCTTAATGGATCCTTTGTGTTCAACAATGTAACCAAGAATGGAGAATGTCCCTTCAGCTGGTGCTTTACTCTAGGCAGTTGATCCATCTTTATCAAAATGCTTTAATCTCTCTGTGATTCCTTTCCACAGCTGTTCTATATATTCTGTCAGCCAATTTATCACTGAGTCTTTTGTAAAACTACTTTCAGATCTGGTTCTGGATGGTCTAGCAACTTCAGCAACCTGGTAGTAATCAGAACGTTTCTTGATGTATTTGTAAACTTCATTTAGGATGTAATCCTCAGCTGTTAGTTCCTTTTGCTGCCCTGTGGTATCGTGCTTAAATTCAGAAACTACATCATTTGCATTTCCTCCATTAGCTAATTTGGAAATTGTTTCCATCACTCTTAACATAACAGTTTTCCCTCCTTCTTTATAAAATATATTTTCTACAAATTCTGCACTAACTGTGGTTTTTTGAGCTACTTGCAACATAATCTTTGTTACATAGGAAATCAATACATAGAACTTGGCACTAATTTCTTTCTCTTGTGGATGATCAAAAAACACACAATTTTCCACAAATCTGTCAAATTGATCAAATTCGTAATTAACCATGCGAGTATCAGATTTGAGTTTTGGTCTCTTAAAACCAATGATATTGTCAAGAACCATATTGGTATAGTCAAGGCCTGATCTCAGATTTGAAGAGTGATTCTGAATAAAGTCTAAATGCTCACTTAGTTTACAAATTTCTTCAATGCATCAACGTGGGCTCTGTTCACAAGATGCATTAAGTCCCATCGAAATTTGAAATTTTCTCCAAACAACTTTTTCATTTCGTTTTTAAATGGCTCGTTGTCCTTACAAAAAGCCCCATCTCCAACCATTCCAGACCCCTTGGATTTAATTGCTTCTTCAGATAGTTTCAAGTGATTACATCAAAAATTTCATTGACCAAATAAACTCCTGATTTGCTGCGTACTAAATTTATCCCAGCAAGTTTTACAGTCTTATCTTCTTCACTCATAACTAATACAACTAGCATGCTTAATCCCAAAATTGTTCCAATGTCAGCTGTTATTGTTACTGAAGTTTGTTCTAAGAACCACTTTACAGTTTGTTCTTTAAGTTGATATCTAATAGCTCACAAATTGTCTCGCACGCATGTGTATGATTCAAATTTCCAACCTCACAACCTGACCTATGTAATACAGCTAGAAGTACTGGATATAGAGCCCATGCAGTGTTTGTTTTCATTATGTAGTATAAGATGTTGCCACATAAGTCTTCTATGCGTTTAGTAGTGTTCCGAGAAGATGTTTTCATCACTTCATAAACAGCAGCTCTTTGATGATGCTGAAGTTTAATTAAATGTCTCTTCAGGTGGGTTTTCAGATTTCTAAACCATCTCTCTTGATTTTCTTCTTGTTTGCATACATAGGTTAAATCTTTAACATTGAAGTAACCTTTTATGTTAGAATGTTTGTCTGAAGCACATGCTTTGGGGTCTGTGCAAGCTATGCAATATAATGTAAACATTTTATCATCAGAAGCATCATCAATATCTTCTTGATTATCATCATCTTCATCCTCAACAGCTATATCTACATCAGGCATATTAGTGTCACTATTTGCAATGTTTTCCATTATATCACTTGGTACTGAAAATGAATCATCAGCATGCCCTAGATCCTTCTTTCCACCAATTTGAATGTAGATTTGATCAAATCATTGTTCAGGATTTCTTGTATTGATTTACACTTGCTTAAATGGGCTATGGAAATGTCAAATTTGTTGCTTTTTGCTTTATTAGATTTAGATGCAACACTTGAACTTGAAGGCATATTTTGACTCTTCTCTTATTAACCACAACAGCTTGGTGAGTTTCTTTTGTTAGGCGCAAAATTGCATTCAATGTCTTCTGGATTTGGGAATTTTCAAATTCCTCTAAAGCAGTTTTGTTAGTCTGATGCGCAGATTCCTCACTTACCTTTTGTTTCTTAGGTGGAGGAGAAGCACTTTCTTCAGTCTGTGAAACATCTAGTGAAAAAGTTTCATTTTCTAGATTAGCAGTTGATGAAGTTGGTTCATTTTTCTGAGGTCTAGCACTAGCACATTTTGTGAACAAACTAAATGACTGCTTTGCCGTATCTCTTTGCTGCACTTCATCCTGGTATTTCCTTACTGCAATATCTAAGCTCTGGGCCCAAACTCTGGGACCTCTTGTATTGTAACAAATATTTTTTTTGGAATTAAAATGTTCCTCCCAGTTTTGCTTCTTTGAATATTTGTTTTTGCATTGACCACAAAAGTAACCCCTTTTAACACCCTCACTTTTCTCTCCAACTTCATCAATATTAGGATCCATTATTGATTATTGACTACCTGAAAAAATACAAAATAAGTAAAAGTTAGTAAATATAGTATGGTAAAAGTGAGTAAAAGTAAGTAAATATAGTACAATGAAAGTAAGTAAAAGTAAGTGCTTTAAACTTAGTAAAAGTAAGGAAGAGTAAGTAAAAGTAGGTAAGTTAAAGTAAGTAAAAGTAAGTTTAAACTTAACTAAACTTTTCAATTCTAGAGTCATGGTGGATTACTTAAAACCGCACAAGTAATTATCTGGCCAATTTATCAAACCTGGCCGAGATCAATGGAACATAGTCCAATCCTGATAATTTTATATTAAAAAAATATACGTTTTAATAAAATTTTAATTATCAAAACATTGAAGCTTAACAAAAAATAAAAATAATTGTTAAATATGGAATTACCAACTAAACTTAAAATAACTAAATTTGTAATTTAAAAAAATTGGTTTGTACAAGAACGTATATGCAAAAAAATTGCATAACGTCTAGCGGATGAACAAAACCCAAACCCAAATTTACTTTTTCTCATGGTCAAATTTACTGGAGCAATGCTCCCAAGATCCCAGGAATCTGGAGTCATGTCCCAGACGACCAGAAGTATCGAGAAATAGTAAAAAATCCAGCATGTGTGGGTGTTTTCATTATGTTCTCTATTCGGAAGCTCATCTGGGTTATCAAACCAAGAGGAACCAGTTGGGATGGGCCTTATTTTCGAAATGTAATTTTAGCCCAACATGTAATTCCGTTTTTGAAAGACCCCGAGTGTGTTTTGGATGTTGAACAGGCAACCTTTCTTCACGACAAAGCCCCCTGTATGAAAGCACTTGCGACTCAACAACTGCTTAAGGACAATAACATTGATTTTTTCGGAAATAATGAATGGCCTGGCAATTCTCCCGATCTTAATGTCTGTGAACATGTCGGATCCATCATGAAGGATCGGGTGGAGTCCTTAATGCTGGAACAACCCATTCAGAATCGGTATTCAACAGAAATTATGACTGCAAAGATCAACGAAGTCCTTGAAGAAATGAGTCATGATACCGATCTCTTTGAGACACTTCTGGGATCATACCCCCGTCGATTAATGGCCGTCAGAGCTGCAAATGGGGGCAACACCCGATATTAAAACAAGTGTTTTTTATTCAAAATTAAACGCTCTTTCGCGTGGTTTTGTCTGTTTTTTTCTATTCCTTTCAGTTTCTTCTGTACAGGGGGGGCAATCATTTCCTGACACCCTTTATATATAGATGATTTTTTTTATTGGTAGTTCTCTCTATCCACCTTGCCCAGGGCCGGATTAACCATTAAGCAAAATAAGCCCGTGCTTAGGGCATCAAGGGAAGGGGGGCACCACAGAAATTTTCCATTGTCGGATTTACCATGGATTTATTATACTATTATAATCGCGGCTTATAGCCTATAAGCTGTTGAAAACTGAATTATATATATTCATATATAGTATTTATTTTTTTTCATTGTTTGAATTTGTAGTGAACAACAACCCTTTTGAGAGAATAAATATATTTCGTTGTAATCACACACTTTACGCTTTGCGTTATTATTTTGTTTATATCAAATCTTTGAGCGCCATATTAAAAATACATATAGATTAAATATTTTCGTGTGCTATAGGAAGTTATTCTGAACGTGTGATTTGTGCATATAATATTAAATATATATTTTACATAATCATTTGGTATTGTTTTACAGAAAGATTTAGGTTTATAGAATTGTAATATAAATTAATATTAAAATAAAAGAAACTATAACTCTCTATATTGCTGTTGTATCAAGTGATGTTTATCACGGCCATTATAATAATAAGATATACTGACCTAAGTTAATTAGCGTTGAAGAAGTTTATCTGTTGCTCTCTCTTCTTCTCTAGGGTAAGTCTATGAAGTGTACTTTATTTGTATATATAACAATATTTTATCATACACGTATCTTTATTTTATAATTTATTTATCTATTGTCATAACAGTATAAAAGAATTTAGATTGTAATAACCAGAGTGAATAATTTGTAATGTATATATAACATCAAACGTAGTTAGGACAATTTAGGCCCTAGCAAATGTTCATATTTCCTATAATTAAATATTGTGTTTTAAATAAATAAAATAAATGTAAATATAAAATGTGGCTCGTTAATAGTGAAATGTTAATATTGATATTTTATAGATTGCGTATTATTAATTCTAATGTTAAGTATTTTTATTTTATAGGTTTCGGTTCCTTCTTTCGGTTCCTTCTTTTGGTTCCTTCTTTCGATTTGATTTGTATTCAACATTTCGAGTTGATATTTCGGTTGAGTTATATTTAATTGCCACTTATATTTAAATTGCCACTTTGGTTGTGTACGGTTCCCATTTTGTCTTTCTGAGAATAAAAGAACAAAGCCAAGATTGTGATATGTGTAACTGTGTTGATTGCCACATAATATACAAATAAAATATTCTTTTTATTTCTGTATTTTACAGACCCCAAGAACCAAGATGAAACGTGTTCAGTTAAGTGGTGCACAAAAGCGAAAACTATCAAAAGAGAAACAAGAGAAGACTTTGGATTTAGAGTCCAAGACTGCAAAGCTGACTGATTTCTTCACACAAGTTCCACGACCACAACGTCAACATGATATACCGATTCTGAATCAAAACCAATCTCCGTCATCAGAAGTGGACACAAATACCACTTTGATCACTTCAAAATCAAAATATGATGACGTTGGAATCACCGAGGTGTCACAAGCAGGTTCATCTACCACATGTCTCACTACTGATCTCACTTTGCCTGTAAATTCTCTTGATACCTCTACTGCAAATGTTGATTCAAGTTGCTTTACAAGACATTCTGGGGTTGAAATAATTGCTGAAAATGAAAGTTTAGTGGACCATGGTGATGGTGGTGAAATGAATCAGTCTGCAGAAGATGAAGTAAATATAGCAAAAGATCCAGGTTGTGGCTTGATTTCTCTGCTGATGATGTGGCTTATTGGATTGCTTGTGGACCCAGTGACTGTCAACACCACATTGGGCCATTTGACAAGTCTTACCGGCATTTCAGTAGTGGCAAACCAGCAAGATACTGTTCACAAAAACTTTTCGTTGGGACAAAAGCCAATGGTGAGAAATACAAGAGAGAGTGGTTATTGTATTCACCATCAACAGGATCAGTTTACTGTTATGTTTGTAAACTGTTTGCTCCTAAAAATGTCTCACATTTTGTTATAAGAGAAGGGTTCAGTGACTGGCGAAATACTATTGTATTGATCATCATGAAAAAAGCACTACTCACCGAGACTCTATGCTAACATACTTAACTCGCAGACAAGGTGCGGGGTTGGGACAACAGTTGGAAAAAACAAATTCAGGAAGAGTGTGATTACTGGAACATGTCTTGAGGCGTGTCATAGCTGTTATTTGTACGTTAGCTGAACGTGGCTTGTCTTTTCGAGGAACAGAAGAAAGATTTGGATCATTGCAGAAGGGAATTTTTTAGGGCTGCTTGAGCTCATAAGCCGGTTTGATCCATTTTTAGCAGGTTACATTTTGAAATATGGAAATTCTGGCAAAGGAAATCCTTCTTACCTGTCCAAAACCACCTGTGAGGAACTCATTCAACTAATGGCTCAAAAGGTCCACGCACTCATTGTTGACGAAGTAAAATCTTCTGGTTATTTTAGTTTGTCAGTTGATTCGATCAGTTAAGTGTTGTACTTAGGTACTTAAAAGATGGACAGCCTATTGAACGCTTTTTAACCTTTCTGAAAATGAAAAGCCATACTGGTGAGGAAATGGCAAATCAGGTGTTGCAGTACTTACGTGAAGTTTGTAAGCTAAACTTTTCAAAATGTAGGGGTCAATCTTACGACAACGCTGCCAACATGTCTGGGCGTTATAAGGGGATGCAGCAAAATATTTTAGAAACAAACAAGTTTGCTATATATGTGCCCTGTGCAGCCCATTCACTAAATCTGGTAGGCCGAAGTGCTGTTGACTGCTGTCAAGAGGCGGTTAATTTCTTCTCTACAGTGCAGTTGCTCTATACCTTTTTTTTAGCCTCAACCAGCAGGTGGGAAATTCTTAAAGGTTGTATTGGAAATGAAAGTGTCTTAAAATCCCTCTCTGATACCAGATGGGAGGCACATGCTATGGCAACAGCAGCAATTTTGAAATCTTTCCTTCAAATTTTAGAAGCGTTAGAATGTATAGCTGAAGACCAGTCACAAAAGGGAGACACTAGAAGAGAAGCAAATAATATTGCAAATAAGATGCAAGAGCTAGAATTCGTTTTTATGTTGAATTTTTGGGATGAGATTTTGCAAAATTTTCATAGAGTAAGCAAAGTTCTACAGAATAAGGATGTGAACTTAAAAACATGTGCAGATCTGTATGGATCATTAGCTGACCAACTGTGCACTTCACGAGATGAATTTGAAAGATATGAAGCAGCTACAAAGGAAATGCTACCAGATGTTGATTACAAGGCAGCTCAAACTCGCAAACGTATCAGAAAGAAGGTACCCAATGACGGAGATGCACCAGAAGTATATCTGAATGCCAGAGATAAATTTCTTATCACCACCTTTTACACAATTGTTGACAAACTTGAAACTGAGATGAGAAGAAGAGGAGAGATATACAAAGAATAGCAGAGAGATTTTCTTTTCTAAGTGATGTGCCACATAATGTCACCACTTCATCATCTACTGAAATTGAAAGGTATTCTCAGGGTTGTAAAAAGATGATTGATGCTTACCCAGAGGACTTGAACACTAATTTCTCTGCTGAGCTTCAGCAGTTTCACTCATATGTGTGCCATAAGTTCAGTGCAAAAAAAAATGTAAAAACAAGATTCAGTCATGCTGAACTTTATAAAATAATTGTAGAAGACAATATTGAGTGTGCCTTCCCAAATGTAGAAATTGCCTTTCGTATATTTTTAACATTAATGGTCACAAATTGCTCAGCTGAGCGTTCATTTTCTCAGTTGAAGTATATTAAAAATACCAACAGAACAACTATGCAACAAGGCAGGCTGGATGCCTTATCTCTACTAAGTATAGAAGCAGATGTGTTACGTAAGATTAGTTTTGAGGATCTGATCAAAGACTTTGCAATTAAAAAAAGTAGGAGAAAACTTTTCAAATATAAATGAAGTGGAAGTATACAAAAATAAACATTATTTTCCATCTTACTGTAAGTTTTGTTTCATTTCAAAAAATAAAATTTTATTTTATGGTTTATTTTTGTTTATATTTTGAATTACATATATATGGGGCACCAAAATCTTTTAAGTGCTTAGGGCCTCTAAAGGTCTTAATCCGGCCCTGACCTTGCCGCAGGGAAGGGTTTAATATACGGACGAAGTAACCAGGTACATTACGATTTACAAGTTTCATGAATAATGTGTCATGATTAACACGATCAAATGCCTTAGAGACATCCAGGAAACACAAAAATATATTAGCATCTAGATTCTAGAGTTTGGTATTTAAAGCCAATTTCCCTCAAGGCATACACACACATATCAGTACTGTGTTTCTTTTTTAAACCAAATTGGTTATCACTAGTATACAGGTAACATTCAAGTCTATTAATGAGGAAATATATATTCAAACACCTTAGACATAATACTGGCCAAGGCTATTGGCCTATAGTTATCTTTACTGTTGATTTTACCCTTTTTATCTTTTAGTATTGGCACCAAAACAACAGATAACATTGTATCCGGCAAAACACCATGTATCAGTAAACCTGTAAAGCACAAAGCTAACAGAGGCACTAATCTGTTACTACTAAATTTCAGATGCTCAGCAGAAATACCATAATTGGGTAACGCACAGAAAAGGAAGATGACGCTATAGAAGCGATAAAAATTAACTGAAAGTAGTTCTATAGTTTTGCAAAGACTAGTTATGAATATGAGTGGGTTGTAGCCATAAAACTAACTATTGATAACAAAATACTGTATATATTCAATGTTTATATGCCTTATAAGTGTACTGAAAATGAGGAGGTATTTTTAGATAGACTCTGTAACTAAATATACTGCTAGAGGAGCTGGACTCTTCATGTGTTGTAGTGGTTGGTGATTTTAACAGCAATATCACTAAACCTGGTTCGGATTTTGCTAACCTTCTTATTAATTACTGTGAGGCATGCGACTACAAACTTGCCAGTAAATTGCTACTCCCTAATGACTCATTTACGTATGTTAGCGATGCCTGAGGGACTCGCTCGTGGCTAGACCACTGTATAGCCTCCCACGATGGTTATAATTAGTACAGTCAAAAGTTGACCGAAAAATTAAGAAAGTTGACCTTACGAATTGAAAAAATTGACTTATAAAGTTGCCTTTACTTTCAATAATAAAAACGATACTTTAATTACTTATTCTTGCTCTTCTACATCAGTTGACCGATTGTGGGTAAATTATGAAGTATTGCCGACATTTTCTGGCAAAAAATTGCGATCCTTACTTAATAATTTATTAAGCATGGAGAAAGATCTCTCTAGAGCGGCAGTTGTTGGTTGACATTGCAAAAGCTGACCATAAACTGTTGGTGAGATTTCAGGTCTACTGAGGTTAATTATTTCACAAATACCATTTTCTTGAGTCTTGTTTCAATGTATTGTTTGACTGAACACATATCTTCGCCAAGGTTGATAGAAGAAATGGTTTCATATGCCTCTCTAATGTGCAATCAGATGCTTCCATCCTAGTCACTAAGCTAGCAATCAAACTATAATTCATTTTGATTGACATTAGTTGCTTTGGCAGTTTTTCATTAGCAACACTCTCTTTAGCCTTCTGACGGACATAACTGAATAAGACAAATACGAGCAGCGAAGTTGCCAGTTAACCAAAAAGATGCCAATTTTTAGTTATTTTAATTATTTATTCCAAAAAATTGACTTTATTTACCTCATTGCTATTTTTTGACCTAACAGGTAAAAGTTGACTTTTGGTTGACCTATTAACTTTGGTAATATACCCCCTACAGGTGTTTTTATTGCATTTTCAGTCGTTTCAGCGAAAAGTGCCCCATAGGAAACAATTTGACTTTATTGACTTTTGACCGCCCTAGTTATAATTAGGGCAGTCAAAAGTTGACCGAAAAAATTAAGAAAGTTGACTTTACGAATTGAAAAAATTGACTTATAAAGTTGCCTTTACTTTCAATAATAAAAAACGATACTTTAATTACTTATTCTTGCTCTTCTACATCAGTTGACCGATTGTGGTAAATTATGAAGTATTTGCCGACATTTTCTGGCAAAAATTGCGATCCTTACTTAATAATTTATTAAGCATGGAGAAAGATTTCTCTACAGCGGCAGTTGTTGTTGACATTGCAAAAGCTGACCATAAATTGTTGGTGAGATTTCAGGTCTACTGAGGTTAATTATTTCACAAATACCATTTGTCTTGAGTCTTGTTTCAATGTATTGTTTGACTGAACACATATCTTCGCCAAGGTTGATAGAAGAATGGTTTCATATGCCTCTCTAATGGTGCAATCAGATGCTTCCATCCTAGTCACTAAGCTAGCAATCAAACTATAATTCATTTTGATTGACATTAGTTGCTTTGGCAGTTTTTCATTAGCAAAAAGATGCCAATTTTTAGTTATTTTAATTATTTATTCCAAAAAATTGACTTTATTTACCTCATTGCTATTTTTTGACCTAACAGGTAAAAGTTGACTTTTGGTTGACCTATTAACTTTGGTAATATACCCCCTACAGGTGTTTTTATTGCATTTTCAGTCGTTTCAGCGAAAAGTGCCCCAAAGGAAACAATTTGACTTTATTGACTTTTGACCGCCCTAGTTATAATATAATCAATAGCATGACCATACTTTATGATGTATTTGAATCTGATCATATCCCATTTGTAGTAGGGCTTGATTGTATGGTAGCACCTGAATTAGACAATGACTGTGATAATGCTGATTACTATAAGGTTAATTGGTCAAATCTTAGTCACTCTGAGGTAGATTACTATACAATGCAGACTGATGCACTACTAAGGCTTGTGAAGATTCCTGCAGAAGCTTTGGCTTGTAGGAATGTAGGAATCCCTCCTGTGATGATGTAAAACATATAGATCTCTTAAATAAGTATTACGGTGAGCTTGAACATGCCATTAAGGCTGCGAGTGGAAGTAGCTTTAAGAATAAAAAAATGGGGAAAAGTAAATGTCAATCCAGGGTGGGCAGAATAATGTGCTGATTTGTATGATGTAGCAAAAAATGTATTCGTGGAATGGGTTGCTATGGGGAAACCTAGGCAGGGGGAACTCTTCCAACTGAAAAATAGAACTCGTGCTAGATTCAAGGGTGCTCTTAGATTTATAAGGAAAAATGAAGAGAATCTCTAGCCAGAAAATTAGGCAATAACAATACTTCCAGTAGGGAATTCTGGAAGGAGGTTAATCCAATTAACAATAGTAATCTTACCTTGCCAAATGTAATAGAGGGTGTACATGGTGCAAAAACATTGCAGAACTGTGGAAAAATCATTATGAAACCCTATTTAATTGTCTCGGGGTGGGGGGGATAGACTAAATATATGCCTAAATGTAGAACGCTCTGAGGAGCTACTAATTAATGACTCAGAAATCTGGCAGGTTATTCATAAGTTAGATGATAACAAAAGTTGCGGCCTAGATGGCATACAAGCAGAACACTTAAAATGTTGTAGCCCTCGTAGAATACCTATGCTTGCAATGTGTTTCACAAGCTGTATGATACATGGATACTTGCCACAGTTCATTTTGTCAGTTGTATTGTTGCCAGTTGTTAAAAATAAGGGTGCTAGTAACTGTGATAAGAATAATTATAGGCCAATAGCACTTGCCAGTATACTTTCTAAGGTGTTAGAATATGTCATTTATAATAGGATAAGTACTTACTTGCAGACTTCTGACAATCAGTTTGGCTTTAGAGTAAAACATGGTATTGAAAAATTTATTGAAAAATTATTTATTTTACTTGAGAGAGAGATTATTTAGTTTTGGGTGTAATATTAAGGTTAAGTTTACTTTAAATAGACACAGTAATTATAGAAATAATAATGGCCCATTTAGACACTGTCAACATAGCTACAGACTTTTTCACTGTAGGCTGCAGTGGTTTTCAGGTTAAAATTTGGTCAGCAGCCAGATTACTAACTATGGTCAAGCTAAATTCATTAAAATCAATTTAGACTTACCAAAAATGAAGTTGCCAGTTGAACGTTACCCTTTCTGTTTCTAACTAATCCATAAGTTTCATTTAGTTTCCAGATTTGAATTTTATTTGTTAAGTTTTAAGTTAATTTAACACACTGCTAGGTTATTTATTTGTAGGGGCTATTTCCCAGACCTAGGTTTTGCAGGTTAAGTTAGGCTAGGGCTGTATTGCCCTTAAGTTTTTGTTTTTAAAGGTTTAAGGTTTTGAAGGTTTTACTCAAGTTAAGTTAGGGCTATATTGCCTTTAAGTTTTAATAGGGGCTATAACAGCCATTTAATTATTATTGTTAGGGCAGTTGTAGCCCGGTTCGAGTTTCTTCTAGGTACCTAGTTTTTCTCTTACCTTAGTTATTTTCTTTAATTAACTTACTTACACCTAGTTCTGATAGGCCTCTATTTAGTTAAACAGGGTTTTTGTTTAATTGCAGTGGTTATAATAAGGTTTAAAGGTTGTGAGGTTTAAAGGTTGACTTTAAGTTGCCCGGTTAGTTGGGGAACCACGAGAATTTTTTTTACGAAAAAACTAGCCCGCTTCATTCAGCGTCAAAATTTTTCAAGAATGGACAAAGCTCCGTTTTTCTTTGTCTCAGAAACTTTTTTCTTTCTTCTTTTTGTTAATTAGGGAAACCCAACTTCACTAGTTGGTTAGAAACGAGGGTTGTTATTTTTATTTATATTTTTTGTTATATTTTATTTGGAAATATATGCGGTTATTTCTAACCACTTTTTTTAACATTCCCCCCAAGGGGAAAAAATTTACCCAGAATTATATTCTTGGGAAATTTTATTTATTTATTTTTTTTATGAATGAAAATGACATGCTCTACAGAAAAGTTCCTTTTAGGTGAAATATGAAAATGAAAGCGTCTTTTCTGTAGAACGTTAGTCCTAAGTTATAGCTATTTACAATTATTTACAATTTTCAATTTGTGGTCTTCACAAAGATCCACTCTGTATTTTCCTTTGCAGTTCTTCCCGAAATCTAACTGCAGCTTGTCTTTGTGGTCGGGGTTGAGTAGCGGCAGTAGTAGTGTCAGGAGAATCTACAGTTCCTGATTCTGTGGAAGAATTTTCCAGTTCTTCCAGGTCAATATTCGGTTTATCAGTTATTTCCAGTGGGTATAACCGATATATGTGTCTTCTGGAGAGATGACCATTGGGTGTTTTTACAGTTACATGCCTGATTATGCCATCTTCATCTGGGTGTAATGTTTCAATTACAGCAATCTTCCAGAAGTATTTGGGATTCATAGAATTTTCATCTAAGAGACAGTTCTCCTACTTTAGGTTCTTTACTTACTGGTTGTTTGTGTTGTTGGTATTCTTTTTCCCTCAAACTACTCAAATATTCATATCGCCATCTTTTTTTGATTTCTTGAGATTGTTTAACTCCCTTATGAAAGTAATCCAGTATTTTCTTTCTTTCTTTGTCCTCTGTTGCTGTCATATAATCAGCATCCACCTGATCACCTTCATTAACAGCTTCTTGGGTATCATTAGTGGTTAAAAAGTTGAATTTGGTATTGTCATACCCAAAAAGCAACTTGAAAGGAGTTAGTAGATCAGAGGAGGGATCTTCATTTGAATTAACATAAGTGAGTGGTCTTGAATTAATTGTATTCATTATTTCAAGAACAATTGTTTTTAGTTCAGTTAAAGGGATTTTTCTTCCTTTTAGGGAGGTATAGAGGGCTCTTTTGACTAAACCCACCATTCTTTCAGCTATTCCTAAGGTTCTGGGTGAATAGGCTGCTGTAAATTTCCACTGGATACCATGATCAGAGAGGTACTGAGACACAAGAACATTTTGGAACCAATGTTTAAGGTAATCTTCAGATCTTTTGAAGGTGGATTGATTGTCTGAAATCAAAACTTTGGAAGGGAGTAGTTTAAGGACAAATGGTAGAGTTCTCTTAAAAAGGTTTTAGCAGAAAGGTCAGTGCAGATGTGAAGGCTGGTGAATCTGGTGGCGCAGCAAGTGAACAATAATAAGTAGACTTTCATGAATTGGTTATTCTCATCCTGGACAGAAATTGGACCAGCATAGTCAAGGGCAGTTTTTTCAAAGGGTTTTTCATAGCTTAAACGTTCCGTTACTAATGGTCCAGTAGTAGGCACTTCATAAGCCATGGCAAAGTATTTTTGGCAAAACAGACATTGTTTCAGAACCTTTTTAACTACTTGCCTTATTTTGGGGATCCAGAATTCCTGTCTGAGGAAATTGCATGTGGTAGCTAAGGTTGCATGACTGGCTTTTGCATGACATTCAGTTACGATTAACGTTGTTAAATGAGAATTTTCAGGCAGTAGTACAGGATACCTAGCAGAATAGTTAAGGTTGGTTGCATATTTATATCTCCCCATTGTTCTGACTAACCCTTCTTTGTCAATGAAGAGTTTTAGATTCTTTTGCAGCTTTGTTAGGTCCTCAACTTTTTCTCCTTTATTTAGTTTGTTGATTATTTCTTTTTCTTTTGAGAAATGTTGTTGCTGGACTAATTTTAGCCAGTAATTTGTGGCCTTAGTTTTGTAAGCTGTATGATTTTTCTCCAAAACAGCAATTTGTTCTTCCATTGTTAGGTTACATTTGGGGTTATATTTGTGAGTGCGGAAGTACTTTAAGTTTTCTATGAACCGTAGAACATAGGCAGTGATTCTGACCAGTTTTTTCCTGTTAGAGAATGTTTAACAAGGGAGTTTTTTCATTTATTTCTTTACAAGTTGTTTGACACACATTTATTGTTGTCTGTAAGGTTTCTTGGTGGGGGTTAAAAATTAAGTTGGTTGGCCATTCAATTTCATTTCTCAAAAATGTGGGACCATGTTGGTAAAAGGGAAGAAGTTTTTGAAATTTCTTGAAAGATATTGGTCTGGTGAGTAGGTCTGCTGGGTTGTCTTCTCCTGCTACATGTCTGAATTCCAGGTGATGGTTTAAGTTTCTTGTTGCTTCCTGAATGTCTTTCACTCTGTTTTTTACAAAGATGGATTTCATTTTTAGAGATTTTTGAGCAATCCAATTTAAAGCCACCTGTGAGTCTGTCCAAATTATTGTTTTGAAGAACTTTTGGTTTTCTGAGTTTTCTTCTAGGTAGGTTTCTTTAAGGTATTCTAGTACTTTGGTTCCTAGGCAGATTGCCATTAATTCCAAGTTACAAATGGTCCAATTTTTTGATTTGGGGTTGACTCTTGATTTAGCGTAAATTAGTTCGGATTTTCCATTTCCAACTAGATAGCAACTTACTGCATAACCTTCTTGGCTGGCATCACAAAAGATGTGGAGTTGAAGATTTTCCATGAGAGGTTTGGATTTTCAAAAGCTTGTCTAGGAAAATTCAGAAATTCCACTTTGTTTATTTCTTTACAAAGTTTTTTCCATTCACGCAGCATTTCAGGTTCTAGATATTCATCCCAATCTTTTTTGGTAGCTACTTTCTGCATGAAGAGTTTTAATTTAAACACTAAGGGTGCAACAAATCCAATTGGATCAAACAATGATTGCACAGAACTTAGTATTTCTCTTTTAGTTTTGGCTTCTGAGTTCAAGTTTACAGTTTTTAGATGGAGTGTATCAGCATTTGTGTTCCAACCATATCCTAATAGTTTTACATTTTCTTTATCTTCTGAGGAGGCTATGTCATGTTTTTCAAATAGTCCTTGAAGTTCTGAGTGATTGGAGGCCCATTCATATAGCTTCAAATTATATTCAATTAAGGTGTTTACACTATAATTGTAAAGGTCTTTGAGTTCTGAGAGATTGTTGGCATTAATTAAAGCATTGTCCATGTAAAAGCGGTTAGCTAGGTAGTCTGCCACTTGGTTTTGTTGTTCATTAAAAATGTGTTGGAGAGATTGTTGTAGTAAAAATGGACTGCTTTTGTTGCCAAAGGTAACTCTTTTATATTTATAGCAGATCAGGTTGTCGTCATTTGGAGCCAATTGGGTATCTTTTAACCACAGAATTTTGTGGGCATTGCAGTCAAATTCTGTTTGATATTTAAGTTGTAAATATGCTTTTTGAATGTCTCCAATCATCAAATATTTACCATGCCTTAATTTAATGCACAATTTTGCTAAATGAGGTAGGAGTGAAGGGCAGTCCTCAGTAGCATCATTTACTGTTATTTCTTCTGGTTTGCTTTTACCCGAGGGATCTACTACAATCCTAACTTTAGTTGTTTGTACTCCAGGGCGAACTACTGGAAAATGAGGTAAAAAATTTCCTTCTTGTTTTAAGCTTTCTGTTAGGCTACTTCTTCTATTATTCCTTCCTGGAATTGTTGTTCAAGGATGTCTGAATAAGGACTTAGCAATAGCATAGTTAAAGTTTGGTGAAATTTTATCTTTTTGGTCATTCCATGGTACCTTAACAGACAATCTTTCATCTTCTATTTTAACTTCCTTTTCGAAGTTTGCAATCAGATCTTTTTCTTTGTTTGAAAATGGTTCATCCCCAGAAATACCCAAGTTTTCTAGTTTGCTAAATTGTGCAATCTGGTGTTCAATTTTTTCTAGATCTTCATTAGAAGTTGTACTAGTAAGTAGAGGGTTGGTAATACAGAAGCTGATCTGATCTCTTATTGGTTCTTTTTCTTTTTCAGGGTAGTAATCTGAAGGGAAACCCAATAAAAGTATTCCATAGGGAGATTTATAACAAGAGGCAGTATGAATCTGATGAGTGCTGAGGGCAAAAAGTTTGTGGGTTGCAGCCCCAAAAATTAACATGAAGTCGGCCACTTCATCAGCTTCAAAGTGATCTGCAAGCTGATAATTTAAGGATTTTAAATAAGTTTGAAGTTTCAGTAATCCCTGAACTTCATATTTAATATTAATATCATCAATTATGATGGCTTCTATTTCTTGGTAGTTTCCAGGGTTTCTAGAATCCTCCAATTTAATTATAGCTACTTCATAATTTGGTTGTTTCTTGTTGGCTATAAATCCTGTTATGGTTATGGATTCCTCGTAGTGTTTAGTTGGAAGATTTAATTTTTTCACAAGTTCCTTGGTAATGTAGCTGGCTTGACTACAATTATCCAAAAGTGCTCTGCATTTAATTGATTTTTCTGAGTTTCTTATTCTCATCTGCATGGAAGGAATTAATGCTACTTCTTGATCAGTGTTTTTTAAACTTAATAAGTTAGTAACTTGTTTCCCTTGTTTTGAGTTTTCTTTTTGGGTAGCTACTTCAGTACTGGTTTTGGTTTTCTTATCTTCCTCTGGTTTTCCTTTTTGTTTGGTACAAAGGAAGGATAAATGGTTAGAAAACCTACAAAATGAACAGGGTTGGAAAGAAATGGGGCATTCTTTGGCTTGGTGTTTAGATGAGGTACATTTAGTACAATAATTTAATTTAGCAAGTTTTTTCAGTTTATCCCAACTTTCAGGGAAAGAATCACATTTTGAGATTCTGTGTTTTTCTTACACAATTTGCAGTAAAGTTCTCTCTGGTCAGTATGTTGAGCTCTTCTTGAGGATTGTCTTTGGGTGGAAACTGCCAGAGCAGCTGTAGTTTGGCCAGAATACCATGGTTTTCTGGCTGGTTCTGGAGAGAAGTTTCTTTTTGTTTAGGTATTAAGGTGTTAATTCACTTTGACCAGATCAAAATTAACATTAGCTAAGGTTTTGGTAGCTTCAGCAATGGCTTCTTTAAATTTATCAAAGTGGTCATAGAGTTTAAAACCACAAGTTCTTAAAAATTCCTGAGTTTCTTGAGTTAGTTTATTATAATATACATACAAGAGTATATCTTCTAATTCTAATTTTTGAGTTTGCATTAAATTTATGGTAGAGTGCATATCTGCTTGAAAGTCATGAAGTGATTTAAAATTTTGGTTATTTGGATTGGTTAAAAGTGATTTTATTATGGAGAATTTAATTTGGCCTGGTGTTGCATAACAGCCCTCCAACTGCTGCCATGCTTCTTCATAAGATGTTTTACTTCTTGCATGCAGTTTATTTGAATGGCAGGGTTTCCACTCAAATGTTGTTTTAGGTAGGCAAATTTCTCTTCTTCGGAAAGACCTATGTTATCATAAATGTTTCTGAATGAGGTCTTAAAGTTTTGAAATTTAGAGGGATTTCCATCAAATGGTAATATTTGAAGCTCAGGAATTTTAGTACTTATTCTTGGTTTAGGTTTGGCTTCGGCATTATTTTCTTTTTTAGTTGTTAATGCTTGTATCATTTGATCTATTTCAATGGTAATAACTATTTTTTTCATCTAGTTTTTCTTGTTTAGCCTCTGAGAAGCCTTCGGAACAAACATACATTCTAAGGATTTCCTCATCTAAATTTTGTAACTTGTCCAGTTGTGAGGACAAAAGCCGAGCATATGAATTTTTTTGTTCCTCAGTCCAATCATCCAATCTCTCTTTGATTGTAGCTAAAAGTTTAGTAGCTGAGGTCTGATTGCTCCCCTCTTTTTACCAATTTACTAGTTTCAAGTGCTTCCACATCACTTCCCAACCATGTCTCCATACTTTTTCCTGGAGTGGCTTCAGTTTCATTAGCCATTTTTTAGGTTTATATTATAAATGATATTATCAATGATATTTATAATTAAATTTTCAGATTATGTAAAAAATTTAATTCACTGGATTTAAAACTATTGTATCAGAAATAAAACAAAAAAGGGTAACTAACTTCTCGACTGCCCACCCGGGGGCGCCATATTGAAAAATTTATTGAAAATTTATTTTATTTAGCTTGAAGAGAGATTATTTAGGTTTAGGTGTAATATTAAGGTTAAGTTTACTTTAAATAGACACAGTAATTATAGAAATAATAATGGCCATTTAGACACTGTCAACATAGCTACAGACTTTTTCACTGTAGGTGCAGTGGTTTTCAGGTTAAAATTTGGTCAGCAGCCAGATTACTAACTATGGTGAAGCTAAATTCATCAAAATTAATTTAGACTTACCAAAAATGAAGTTGCCAGTTGAACGTTACCCTTTCTGTTTCTAACTAATCCATAAGTTTCATTTAGTTTCCAGATTTGAATTTTATTTGTTAAGTTTTAAGTTATATTTAACACACTGCTAGGTTATTTATTTGTAGGGGCTATTTCCCAGACCTAGGTTTTGCAGGTTAAGTTAGGCTAGGGCTGTATTGCCCTTAAGTTTTTGTTTTTAAAGGTTTAAGGTTTTGAAGGTTTTACTCAAGTTAGTTAGGGCTATATTGCCTTTAAGTTTTAATAGGGGCTATAACAGCCATTTAATTATTGAGTTAGGGCAGTTGTAGCCCGGTTCGAGTTTCTTCAGTAGGTACCTAGTTTTTCTCTTACCTTAGTTATTTTCTTTAATTAAATTACTTACACCTAGTTCTGATAGGCCTCTATTTAGTTAAACAGGGTTTTTGTTTAATTGCAGTGGTTATAATAAGGTTTAAAGGTTGTGGGTTTAAAGGTTGACTTTAAGTTGCCCGGTTAGTTGGGGAACCACGAGATTTTTTTTTACGAAAAAACTAGCCCGCTTCATTCAGCAGTCAAAATTTTTCAAGAATCGACAAAGAGCTCCGTTTTTCTTTGTCTCAGAAACTTTTTTCTTTCTTCTTTTTGTTAATTAGGGAAACTCAACTTCACTAGTTGGTTAGAAACGAGGGTTGTTATTTTTATTCTATATTTATTTTGCTTATATTTTATTTGGAAATATATGCGTTATTTCTAACCACTTTTTTTAACACATGGTACGAACATGTGTTGCTTATAATAATATTTTTCGTATGCTATGTAGGGAACCAAAATGGTGCAGTGCCAGTTTTATGTTTACTTCGCGTAACCTACCTACCAGCCAAATCTCAATCTGGAAGAATACATATAACTTCATTACTAGCACCAATGTGTTATTGTACAATGTCCTGTCTTCAGATACTGTGTACCTCTCATGGCAGTCTTGGTTCAGACAACTGCTGGTTTACAATACCTTATTTTTGTAATGTAGCAAAGATTATATATGCATATTAAGTTGCGTTATAATAAGATTGTATTGGTATGTACTTGTATATTAGGTTAAGTGGCTATGTTGGGCTTATTTTTTTATTACGTTCAGTGGATAATACGTAAGATTGTACTGGTAATTATGTCGCAAATGACATGGCCTGAAGTTGAAATGAAAAATAAATTTTTCTAGTGTATTTTGGTGTGCTCTGTTCAAATATAACCTTCATTTCCTGTGTAAATGTAAAGAAATAAGAATTTGTTTACATTATTTCGGAGTCATATTTCGTCATATTTGCACAGGAAATGAAGGTTATATTTCAACAGAGCACACCAAAATACACTAGAAAAATTTATTTTTTATTTCAACTTCAGGCCATGTCATTTGCGTTTTCGTTTTCGTCATTTTCGTTTAAACTAACGAAACTATCACGACTTAACCTAACCAATCATCAAGGGTGTACAGTTGACCTAACCGGGCATCCAATTAGCCTAACCAGGCATTCAGTTGACCTAACCAGGCATTCAGTTGACCTAACCGGGCATTCAGTTGGCCTAACCGGGCATTCAATTAACTTAACCGGGCATTCAATTACCCTAACAGGTTAATATTGGTTATTTCATCTAAATATCTTCTAATCTTTTCGTATTAGGCACTCACTGCAGTGATGTAGTCGAGACCACCAAGTCCGAGACTGAGACCGAGACCGAGACCTGATCCTATGAGACCAAGATCGAGACCGAGATCAAAGGTTCGAGATCGAGATCTACCTTCCGAGATCGAGACCCTTAAAATTCGAGACCGAGATCGAGATCGAGACCAAGTTCATGCCCTTTCAATTTGTTTTACACTACTATGGAAATTAGACTATGTTAAGTATATTAATAAACTAATAACTACTTTCTCAGATGTAGTGTGTTGAATGCAAAAAGTGTAGCCTATAAATTAACAAATGAATATATATATATACGTACTTTTTATTTATTTACTTCTTTTATATCTGTTACAGAAGGTTTAATGAACGTACCCACTACCCAGTTTGACTTGTGTATTTATTTAAAGCATGATAGGTGCTCATTACACTTAAGGAACATCAGCATGCTCAGAAGATCTGCTGAAGTTCGACTTCTGTGGGGCCTCATTATTATGCCTCCATGGCTAAATACACGCTCAATTGGAGCACTAGAGGCAGGCACTGTTAAAACAGTCATGGCAATATTGGCCAGTGATGGGAATTTATCCCTTTCTGGTGCCAAAACTTTTATTGGAGAGCAATTGTCTAAAATATGAGATTCATCGATCTCTAAAAGGTACCACCGCAACCGTTCCCTGCGGTTCAAAATCTTCCCAGTTTCAACGTTCTTCTGCTTGGACCGATAGCTTTGATATTTTGCCATTAGTCTCGGAACTTTGGTTTGACTTGAATTTATCGGTACTGTTTTCTTTATGCTGTATTTCTTGCATTATTTTTGTGAAGCATTTTATTTTTTCAAATACATATTGGATGGGAGGATAATCGTTTTTATCACGCCACAGAGTTGACACGCCGTTTGGCAACACTAAGTGGCCTTATAATATACTTATATACAGGGTGTTTCTAAAGTAACCATCTATTTTGCGAAATAATATGAATTATAAAAAAAAAACCTTTAAAACATGAAAATATATATATATATTTGTAAGCTCGGCACACATTGTTGCTCTTCGTGGATAATCTTCTTCTTGTAAGTTGTGGAACACTTGAATGTGGTATGGCTTTTTCTTTAAATCATAACGTAGAATTCTGTAAACCGTTGTTTGTGGAATTTCTAATCTGTGGGATGCCCTCCGAATCGATAATTGTGGATCCTCTTCGAATGCTTCTTGAACAGATTCGATTCTTTCGTGAGATCTTCTTGGCCGTCCAGATCTACGCTCGTCATGCACAGATCCAGTCCTCATAAATTTGTTTACTAATTCGCGAATAGCCTGGTCTCTAGGGCCTGTTTTACGAAACCTTCTCTCAAACTTTTCTCTAATTTCATTGCACTTCATGCCTTTTATCCTGCATGTTACTACATAAACCCGTTCTTGCATATCATCATCAATGATATGGGTCTGAAAATAAAATAAAATAATTACAAAAAATCGTGTAAAGCATTGAAATATTATAAATACATGAATTTTGTATAACAATGCACATACCATTATGCCAATATAACAATTGTTTAAAATCCCCCTATTTCACCAAAATAGATGGTTACTTTAGAAACACCCTGTATATAATATATATAATTCTCTATTTAGTGTTTCCATTTTCAATAAAATTAATCTGACGGGGGGGGGGCAAGTTTTTTTGTAGCGCTAACCTAAAAAAATCCAGACCCACACTCTCCCGCAAGACAAACGTGGCAACTCAAAACAGGGTGACTGATTAGTGAATACCTAGAGTCCCTTACTTTTACAAACTTTCATAAACATTCTGAATTGTCTGTTCAACCAAGCCCCATCATGAGTATGCCAATAACATGTATTTTTCATTACGGTCTCGAGAGGTCTCGAAAGGTCTCGGGGAGAAAAACCGAGACCGCGTCTGTCGAGACCGAGATCGAGACCGAGATCTAAATAGCGGAGACCGAGATCGAGATCTGCAAATTGGGTCTCGAGATCGGTCTCGAGGCCGATCTCGAGACCTACATCACCGACTCACTGTCACATTTCGGGCAAGTTAAGGATGAGAGAATAACGCCGTAATTGATAATTGTCTTCATCTAGGGCACATGACGAATCAAGTTCTCAAAGTCGAAACCACACGAACAGCACGTCATAATTCTATCACAAACACGACCAAACTGAATCCAATTAGAAAAAAAATAGCCAGAACAGAAACCAACCAACTAATTAAGTCGCAGAGTAGCGAAACAATAACCCAATCAGGAAAAAATATTTTATGAAAAAAGGTACATTATAGCCAAAACAGGAAATATATTTTATTAAAAAAAGTACATTTGAACAAATTTGCACAAAAATGAGTGACAAATTTGAATAAAGCGACTAAAACTACCTCATAAAAAGTTATTTTGATTTACAGGTCCAGCCAGTGGCGGACCTACATTTTTGGGACCCTGAAGCTTGAACTGTTATGGGGGCCCCTTCGTCATCAGAGGGGGCTCGTTAGGATAAAGAGGTGAAAATCTGATTTTTGATGTTAAAATGCACAAGCGAGACGAGTGCAGCCTGAATTGAGAATTCAGATGTCTTTTTATGGTTCCGATTGGCTCTAGCCTAAGGGCTGAGCTATAGAACTATTAAGCCGTGCACCAACGAGGGATTCGAGGATCCAGCTGCCAAAATGTAGACTATGAATAGATTCTGGCGAGCTCAGCGAGCCCATACAGCTGGGGGTTCGGGCGCTGCAAGCCCCCGAGAAAATTTTGAAATTTGACCAATTACAGGGGCATTTTGAGGCCATATGAAATGGGTATTAGAGCATATTCTAAGGTCAATATTAAGTACTTCAACCCATTGGCTTATGATTCTATCACTAAAATAGCCTTATTTTAATAACAAACACTTAAAAAAACTCCATCGATTTTGTTGAAAAATTCACTCATTAAAAAAAAAGTTGTTTCAGGGCCCCTCCTGGATTAGGGGCCCTGAAGCTTAAGCTTCATTAGTTTCATAGTAGATCCGCCACTGGGTCCAGCCAATGTCATTTAAAACATATTAACCGATTGTACTTGTATGTAGGTTAAGTGGCTATGGATTGTGAATGATCCGTAACAAAGATGTTTTGTTTGTTGTATAATTAATAACACTGCCCAACAAAAAAAAAAATTTTTGCTGCTGATTTAATTCTTAAGACCTGTTTCTGGATAATATTGATGTACTGATTTAAAAAATCACCTTAGATTTTGTTCATCACATCAGGTTTTCGTGCAATGCAATATGCCTATTTTGGGTGATCCATGAAGGGCGCTTATCAAAATTGATGATTTTTGAGACCTGTTAACAGCTGTTTTGCTGCTAAAATTTTATCTGTGGAATACGCAAATCTGTGCATTAAATCTAAAGGTCATGTACAACATATTAAAATCTTGGGTATCTGCGATTTCCCCAGGTGTGAGCGTGACGTCATGATCTGAGAGAGATTTCCTATTGGCGGAGTGAGAGCAGCCGGTTCCGCTAGTGGCGTTACTTGTAAACTTTCAGCAGTTGGGTTGCAACATGAGCATTAAAGTTCACTATCTCAACAGTCATCTGGATAAATTTCCAGAAAATCTTGGTGATGTTAGTGAAGAGCAGGGTGAAAGGTTCCACTAAGATATCAAAGTGATGGAAGAACGATACCAAGGAAGATGGGATACCCATATGATGGCTGACTACTACTGCTGGAGCCTGCAAAGAGATTGTCTTGACATCTCTCATTCTAGGAAGTCCTATAAGAGAAAATTTATCAGCACTGAAAAGTAAGAAAACAAGAAAAAGACAATGTTAAGAAAACTGGTCCCGTGCTTGCTTTAATATGGATTCATTTTTTGCTTATTTAAACACTTTTAATCACTTTATGTGGCAATATTACCATTGTATATTAAAGTTCACTCCCTGCACAATTGTTTACTTTTCCATGCTGATTCTGAGTATGTAAAAACTTATTTTTTGAAAAGAAAAAAAATTGGGCATAACCCTGGCAAAATGCGATATCTCCAAAATATCCGTATTTGATTGCTCGAAAACCTGACGTGATAGGCAAAAACTAAGGTGATTTTTGAAATCAGCACACCAAAGTTACCTAAAAACAGGTGTTAGAATTAAATCAGCAAAATTGGTGTTGGGCAGTGTAATTTAAAATATAGTTCCCACAAAATCATATCCGAATTCAGCTTCTTCCCATAATTCATCAGCATTTTTATTAAACCCTTTTTTATTTTCATAATTTCTTTGATTTTTCATTAAGCTACAATTAATTATTTTCTTCTACATATACAAATGATCTTTTACAGTCACTGATGTCTCATGTAATAACAATATACATAAAATTGTCAGATAATTAATCAAACAGTATGCCAGTATGCTAGGTTAAGTAGCGATGTTGGTCTTATTTTTGTATTAAGTTCAGTGTATAATACGTAAGAGTGTACTTGTATGTTAAGTTAAGTGGCTATGGATTGTGAATGAACCGCAATAAAGATGTTTTATTTGTAAGAGCACAGTATGAATCAGCTTTCAGTATCCCCCAATACAAGTTAACTTCCCCCTTTAAATACGTTTTCTTTCATTCTTTCAAAAAGAAAATGTTTTGGGGGTTACTAAATTATTACTTTTCATTTTTTAGGTTTATTCAATGTGTGTAAAAGGTTCTTCAAACTCAAATTTATATTAAGATACTTGTTGTTTAAAAGAAAAATTATTAAATTTAGTCTCTTCTCAGCCACAGTCAATTTCAATTTCAGTTTTCGTTCAAGAGTGAGAAATCAGGAAGTGGGAATTTCAAAGGCAGTTCCCAAATCAATCAATCCGAATTTTCTGACACGTCACGCGAGCATTCTTTCCATGACAAATTAAAGTTTTGACTGAAATTAACACGAGAATTTTCTCTCGCTTTTCTCTCGCTGTTATGAGTGAGAATTTTCATATTGTGCAAGAGTTTCGCAATCTGGAGATTTTTCCGAAAACGGAAGCATCGCAAGAGAATTTTTCAGGTACTGCACTCTAGCATCTCCACTCTCAATTTCAGATTTCCCAATTTATTAAATATATATATACACACACAATTATATATATATATATATATATATATATATATATATACAGTGGTGGGCACGCGCAACGATTTTTGTAGCGCCGCAGCCGCAACCGCAACTCTGCTGAAATAGTTGCGCCGCACGCGCAAGCGCAACCCTTTTCAAAAAGTTGCGCCGCAAGCGCAAGCTCAACCAAAAATGTTGCGCCGCAACTTTTTGCGGCGCAACTGCCCATCTGTTGAAAAAAGTGGTTAGAAATAACCGCATATATTTCCAAATATAAACCAAATAAATAAAAATAAAAACCCTCGTTTCTAACCAACTAGTGAAGTTGGGTTTCCCTAATTAACCAAAAGAAGGAAAAAAAAAGTTTCTGGACAAAGAAAAACGGAGCTTTGCCCAGTCTTGAAAATTTTTGACCGCATGAAGCGGGCCCTTTTTTCTCAAAAAAATCAAAATGCTCGTGGTTACCCAAACCGGGAAACTGAGCCAACCTTCAAACCTAACAACCTTTAATTAAATCGTATCCTTAATTAATAACCACTGCAATTAATCAAACCCATGTTTAACTAAATAGAGGCCGATCAGAACTAGGTGCAAGTAAGTTAAAGAAAATAACTAAGGTAAGAGAAAAACTAGGTACCTAGACGAAACTCGAACCGGGCTACAACGGCCCTAACTCAATAATTAAATGGCTGTTATAGCCCCTATTAAAACCTAAGGGCAATCCAGCCCTAGCCTAACTTAACCTGCAAAACCTAGGTCTGGGAAATAGCCCCTACAAAAAAAAAACCTAGCCTAACCTGCTGAACCTAAAAAACAAACCTAGCCTAACCTGGCTGAACCTAAAAAACAAACCTAGCCTAACCTGGCTGAACCTAAAACAACCTAAGCAAACCTAGCCTAACCTGGCTGAACCAACAACACAAACCAACCTCCCTAACCTAACCTACCCTACCTAACCTACCAAACCAACCTAACCTACCAAACCAACCTACCCTACCCTACCTACCCTACCAAACCAAACCAACCTACCCTACCCTACCTACCCTACCAAACCAACCTACCCTACCCTACCTACCCTACCAAACCAACCTAACCTACCCTACCAAACCAACCTAACCTACCCTACCTACCCTACCAAACCAACCTAACCTAACCTACCCTACCTACCCTACCCTACCTACCCTACCAAACCAACCTACCTACCCTACCTAACCTAAAAAAACCTTTTTAAGAGAACTTTACCATTTGTCCTTAAACTACTCCCTTCCAAAGGTTTTGATTTCAGACAATCAAGCCACCTTCAACACCAGATTGCACAATTTAGCAATAACTTAGGATAACGTTCTACAGAAAAGACGCTTTCATTTTCATATTTCACCTAAAAGGAACTTTTCTGTAGAGCATGTCATTTTCATTCATCAAAATAAATAAATAAAATTTCCCAAGAATACAATTCTGGGTAAATTTTTCCCCTTGGGGGGAATGTTGAAAAAAGTGGTTAGAAATAACCGCATATATTTCCAAATATAAACCAAATAAATAAAAATAAAACCCTCGTTTCTAACCAACTAGTGAAGTTGGGTTTCCCTAATTAACCAAAAGAAGGAAAAAAAAAGTTTCTGGGACAAAGAAAAACGGAGCTTTGCCCAGTCTTGAAAATTTTTGACCGCATGAAGCGGGCCCTTTTTTCTCAAAAAAATTAAAATGCTCGTGGTTACCCAAACCGGGAAACTGAGCCAACCTTCAAACCTAACAACCTTTAATTAAATCGTATCCTTAATTAATAACCACTGCAATTAATCAAAACCCATGTTTAACTAAATAGAGGCCGATCAGAACTAGGTGCAAGTAAGTTAAAGAAAATAACTAAGGTAAGAGAAAAACTAAGTACCTAGACGAAACTTGAACCGGGCTACAACGGCCCTAACTCAATAATTAAATGGCTGTTATAGCCCCTATTAAAACCTAAGGGCAATCCAGCCCTAGCCTAACTTAACCTGCAAAACCTAGGTCTGGGAAATAGCCCCTACAAATAAATAACCTAGCAGTGTGTTAAACAATAACCTAAAACTTAACAACGAAAATTAAAAAAAAACTGGAAACTAAATGAAACTTATGAATCAGTTAGAAACTGAAAGGGTAACGTTCAACTGGCAACTTCATTTTTGGTAAGTCTAAATTAATTTTGATGAATTTAGCTTCACCATAGTTAGTAATCTGGCTGCTGACCAAATTTAATCTGAAAACCACTGCAACCTACAGTGAAAAAGTCTGTAGCTGTGTTGACAGTGTCTAAATAGGCCATTATTATTTCTATAATTACCGAGTCTATTTAAAGTAAACTTAACCTTAATACTACACCTAAATAAAAATAATATCTCTCAAGCTAAACAATAAATTTTTCAATACCATCTTTGCATTTAACGTATATCTGCAGTGGTGGGCACGCGCAACGATTTTTGTAGCGCCGCAGCCGCAACCGCAACTCTGCTGAAATAGTTGCGCCGCACGCGCAAGCGCAACCCTTTTCAAAAAGTTGCGCCGCAAGCGCAAGCGCAACCAAAAATGTTGCGCCGTAAGTTGCGCCGCAACTGCCCACCTTTGTATATATATATATATATATATATATATATATATATATATATATATAAACTCGAAGTTATTCATAAAAAATGGCTGCGAACCTTTTCAAATAATGATAACAAACAAGTCACACTTCCCCACTGCTTAAAGAGCTAAATATTTTAAAACTGTGCTTCTACAAATTCAGTGTTGGTGTTAGTCTGTTCAAAGTTATTAATAAAAATCAACATGCATCACCCACTGAAAGATCAATCACTGTTACTTTTTATTTTATTGGGTTCGGAATCCCAGCTGATCCCACAAAAGCCAAGCTCTGAAGGGCCACTTCGACCTACAGCTCAAGTTAAGCTAGACTAAAACTTACAGACTTGGAGGTCCTATTAGATCCTACCTCAGGGTTGCTGACTCGATGTGGGCCTACCTTGGACCTCTGTTTCATAAAATTAAGATAAAATACAAAAGGGGCACTATTTATGGTCTTTTTAAACATTGCAACAACAACTAAACCTACACCATTGCACGATGCAACAATCTTGTATCTAAACAACCAAACTGAATTGTAAGAGAGCTCTCTATAAGAGCACGCCCTGTAAGAACCGCATTCAACGAATGAATAGAAAGGACGCGCCAGTGCCCCCAAAAAATTATGCCACAAAAGTGCCCAAACAATGATGCCACAAGAGCCCAAAAATGCTAGCTCTAAATTAAGTGAATTTTTCACTAACCTTACAATTATGAGATGGATATATATATATATATATATATATATATATATATTATATATATATATATATATATATATATATATTATATATATATATATATATATACCTTAACTTAATATATACAACCAATTCTGCATCACTCAGCTTAGCCATCATATCGCCTTGGGACAACAATGGCTCTTCCTTTTCTAGATTTTCTAACACTCCCCACCGAAGCGGCATTGCTGTCATTACCTTCTGCAAGTTTAGCCAAACCTTCTCCATGAAGCTGTAACACAAATGCTTCATCTTGACTATCCGTGTTTTTGTTGATTTCTAAAGCATAGAGTTTTTGTATACGTTTCTTTAATTTTCCTCCTGAAGTCTTTACCAATCCAGACCTAACTAAATTATCTTTGCCAACAAACAACTCTTCAATTATGCCAAGCTTCCAGCATTGCCTTGGTCTTTCATCCTCAATCATTACCACTTTTCCCACCTTGATACAATTTGCAATGGAACCCTTTACATTGTCTGATGGGTTATAATTGAGTTCTGGCAAGTATTTCATCTGCCACCTCTTCCATAACTGATCTTGTAGCTCTTCAAGGTACTTGAACCTTCTGGTTAACTCTTCTTGACTGCTCTGGAGAGGCTGTAAGTCTTCTGGCAAACTGGGGCTTGATGTTAATCGTTTACCACAAAGAAAATCATTTGGTGTCAATGGCTCTGCATCCCGCATACTGTTATAAACAAAGGTGATAGGCCTGCTGTTCACCATTGCTTCTACTCCACACAAAACAGTGCAGAATTCTTCTTTGCTCAAATGAGCATTAGCTAAAAGTTTCTTTAATGGACATTTTGCACTTCTCACTAGCCTTTCCCAAAATCCTCCCAACCATAGTGCTCTCTCAACAATAAACTCCCACTGTACCCCATGGTGTGAAAAGTAGGATTGGAATCCCTCCTCTTTTAGCAAGGACCAAACTTCTTGGAGTTCCTTTGCAGCCCTTTTGAAGGTTTTTACATTATCTGATATGATTTTATTTGGGAAACCCCTTCTGTTCACAAACCTTTTAAAGGCCAAAAGAAATACATCACTACTTAAGTTGCTTACCAACTCTAAATGGATTGTTCTCGTGGTAGCACATGTGAAAAGACACATATAACCTTTGTTAGACTCCCCTTGCTCATACACTTAGACTGGACCTGCAAAGTCTACTCCCATTACATCAAATGGGGCAGTAGAGACACACCGTTCTCTTGGAGTGGAGCCACCTTTTCATGATAAGGCTTTGCACTCCAACGCCTGCAAACCACACATCTATGTCTAATTTTGGGAATCCAAAACTGTTGTCTGATCTCTATTATCACTTCTCTGACTCCAGCATGCAACAACTTATGATGCGTATCCAGGATCAAAAGTTCCACAAAGTGCCCCCCAGAAGGCAGCAAAATTGGATGTCTTTTCTCCTCTGGAAGCCCAGAAAACTGTAGTCTACTTCCTACTCTCAATAAATCCTGATCCAAAACACATCCAAACCATTGAGAGCAGAATGTGTTGGTAGAACCTGTAATGGACGGCTGGTGAGCAATTTTCTCTCTTCACCAAATTTTTCCTTCTGCACATATACCACTCAGTATTGCCTGGCTTGCTGAATCTCCTTACTGTTCAGAATTCCTTCCCTTCTTGTTCTTCCCTTAATGTTGTCTGTAAATCTATATACCCATGCTGTCACTCTTAACAACCTTTTCAGACTGCTAATGTCCTCAAGCCTGAATATGGGGCCCTGCTGCATAACTTGACAACTGTTCACAGTGCATTTTCTCATCTCACCCACCCATTCTTCTTCAGCCTGGCATTCTCCTACAATAGGCTGATTAAGAGGCCAATTTTCACAACCAAGTTTTAGCCACTCTGGCCCATTCCACTACAAACTTGACTGTGCAAGACCTTTCATTGAAATTCCTCGTGTTGGTAAATCAGCTGGGTTTTGGATGCCTGGACAATGCTTCCATTGCTTTGGGTCTGTGTGTGCTTGAATTTCCTCCACCCTATTGGCAACAAATGGTTTCTATTTCCTTGCCTGGCTTCTTAACCAGTGCCAAACTATAGTGGAGTCTGTCCAATAACAGCTTGGAATTTCATGAAGGCCCAAAGAGTTTTGCACTGTAACTGCAAGCCGACTAGCAATAACTGCACCCATCAATTCCAACCTTGGAATAGAAAGCCTTTTCAAAGGTGCTACTCTGCTCTTTGCAGCAACCAACCTGCAAATTACTTCCTCTTTGAATGTGCCTCTTATATAAATGCAAGTTGCATAGGCTTCCTCACTTGCATCACAAAAGATGTGCAGCGCCAAATTATCTGGACTATTGTTCAACTCTCCAAAGTACCATCTTGGGATTTCAATGTCTCCAAGATGTGCCAATTCTTTGAACCAATATTTCCATTTTACCACCATATGATCGGGTAACTCTCGGTCCCAACCAAGTCCAATTTCCCAGAGGCTCTGAAACCAAATTTTTTACTTTATCACAAATGGAGCCAGGAATCCAAGAGGATCAAAGACCTTCGAAGCCAAACTAAGAGCTGTACGTTTTGTCCACCTTGTCTCATTCTCAGCCAGCTCGACTAAAGATTTCCCGTTGAAGGTAAACAAATCCTCTTCTTGCTGCCATACAATGCCTAGCACCTTGGTGTCTATGGCCCACAACTCCTTAATACCAGAATCCTCAATACTTTCTGCTGCATTAGGTCCTACACAGGACTGACTCATAAACTGTTGTAACTGACCAGCCCTCTCATTATTGCTCTAGCCTCCATGAATATCTGTTTAGCCATTTCTGTATTATCCACTGAACACAGCAAATCATCAACATAAAAATTTTTCCTTATGTATTCAATAGTATAAGGATAGACTTCAGAATATTTCTTAAAATGATACTGCATAGTAATTGCCAACAGAAATGAACTAGAGCTGAGGCCAAACAACACTGACTTCATTCTATATGCTTGAACTTTGGGTTCATTTTCCAACAAGTCTTTCGTATCTACCCACAGATACCTTACTGCATCGCTGTCTGGTTTTAACTTTATCCTCAAAAAGGCTTGCTTCACATCTGCAGTCAATGCTACTCTACCAAACCTGAATCTCAGTAACAAGGAAAATAAATCTGCATTTAAATTTGGCTCAGCATCCAAACAGTCATTCAAGAACACACCACCTTTGTCCTTGGCTGAGCCATCAAAAACTACCCTCAGTTTGGTGGTAGTTTTGTCTCGCCGTACCACTGCATGGTGTGGCATCAACCAGCTCACCTTGCACCCTTTCAGCATAGCCCTCCTTTACATAGCTTAGGATGGCCTCATCGTATTCATTTAACAACGCCTCATTTTTCCTTAGCCTGTGCAATGAAGTCTCCAACCTCCTATTGGCTAGCTGAAGGTTTGAACTGGGTTTGCAAGAATCCTTCCAAGGGAGGCCAACTTCGTAGCAACCATCTCTAAACCCAATACCTTTTCAAATTGTTCTAAAACCTCACCGTTCACTGTACTTGCCTGCTTCTCCTGTTTGTCCTTTATGCCAATGGATTCAAGTTCCCAAAAGACTTTCAAATACCTTTCCAAACCATGGCTCTTCTCCTCAATCTTAACAAAAAGAGCTTTAACCTCCATTTCATTGCAATAGCTACCATGTAGCATCCAGCTTAGTTTACTTTCAATAGCTACAGGACCTTGAAATGTGCAGACAATGTTACCAGTGATGAAGTCCCAATAATAGTCAGCTCCAATCAAAAGACTAATATCTTCTGTTCCTTCAAACTTATTATTGCCCAAATTAATTCCTTTAACTTGCAATTCTTGGACACATGCCATATCTAAACAAGTAGTGACCGGAACACAAAGTTCGTCAATCTCTACAGCTTGGACCTTGATAGTGGGACTTTGTGGTAACAACCCCTTAACCAGAACTTCTACCTTCTTAACTTTGGTTCGGTTTTGAACGGAACCCCCAAACCCAGAAATTCTTAAATTTTCCCTCTTAAGTTCTTTAAACTTCGACTTTCTGGAAATTCTGGTCTTAATAAAGCTACACTGGCTACCACTATCAAACAACACTCTTACAGTAGCTTCTTCATCATTCCCAATTAATAATGCTGCAGCTGTTTGCAATAATCCCCCTTTACTTTTACTTCCTTTCATAGCAGTGGCATGTGCCACTGATGTCGCTACTACTGGGGTAGGCCTACTAGGAGTGTTTTCACATAATAATGGCTGATTCCGGCCATGGCATTTTTTGCACAAAATTTTAAACTTACAAAACCTTGCTCTGTGACCTTTCAAAAAACATTTAATACATTTAAAACAGATAAAGCCTCAGCCACCTCACATTTATATGACTTGTGGTTGTCTTCGCAAAATATGCATTCCTTGATTCCCTTTAATTTATTCTCAGAGGATGCATGTAGAGCTGACACTGTACCTGGGCTATTCCTTTTTGTAGAAACTTTGGTGCTGTGACTACCTTTGTCCCCTTGTTTAACATCCCACTGTGCAAACTCAATTCCCTCTCGTCTTGCTAATTCTGTGCCTAAAAGGCTTAACATCTGCTGAAGGGGGATGTACACATGTTCTGGAGAGTGTCCCCTACTTAATTCAAGCAAAACTGAGCTAGGCAGTTTAGACTCCAGTATAGTGACCAACATTACACCATACCTTTCCATTCCAACACCCAAGTTGTCCAGGAACCTAGTTCTAACTTCAAATTCATCATATAACTGCCGTAACTCCTTGACACTATTGGGATTATTAACAGGAGGCAGAGCTGGGCAGTATTTAAATACATTTGTATTTAAATACGTATCTAAATACATTTGTGTATTTAGAACTGTATTTATAAATACATTGTTTTTCATGTATTTAAATATAGTATTTAAATACTTTAATGTGTATTTAAATATTCAAAATATAAAAATGTAAATACTTTTACTGGTTTAATACACGTTCTGTACTAGCACAGTCCGACGCGTCGACAGTGTAGTACAGCATGGTTCATGTTTCAACGTGTCAGTTCAATCAGTTGTGTGCCACTCTTAGTCGAAAGCGATTGATTTCTTTATCGTGTGCGTGTCATGGCTTAATGAATTAGTGAATGCATATGTTAAAATTTGTATGTATTTGAAATGTATTTACAAATGTATTTAAATACAATTGATGTATTTTGTATTTAGTATCTAAATACATTCGTAAAATGTATTTAGTATTTAGTATTTAAATACAATTGATGTATTTTGTATTTAGTATCTAAATACATTCGTAAAATGTATTTAGTATTTAGTATTTAAATACATTTCTCCCATGTATTTAGTATTTAGTATTTAAATACATTCAATGTATTTATTGCCCAGCTCTGACAGGAGGTATAGCTAAAAGTTCACGGAGGTGGCTTTTAATTAAGATCTCTGGCTTACCAAACCGTTTCTTTAACATATCCCAAGCCACATTATAATTAGCCTCTGTTAATGCTAATCCTGCTATTGTCTTTGCTGCCTCCCCTTCCAAGAGGGACTGCAAATAATTAAACTTCTCTACCGCACTTAACACTTGACTAGAATGAACTGCTGATTGAAAACTGCCTGCCCATCCTTGCCATTCCTGAATACTCCCAGAAAATGTTTTGAGTACAAGCCTCGGTAATTGACCTGCAGCTCTGTTAACCTTTGCTTCACAAACACCGTTTGTTGAGGGCTGTGTTTCATTATTAGACCTGGTCTCTAACTGTACTGAGCTGCTAAACTCTTTTGCTCTGTGGCATGCTTTAATTATGTCATCAATAATTTCTTCAAAGTAAATTATGTCATTTTCTATTTCATCTTCTTCTATAAGAGCTTCAATTTTAACATTTACTTCGCTTAGAGCAACCTTTTTAGTTTCTAATATGGAAAGCTGCGCAGTCACTAAGCTTAAATCCTATTGCTCTATGGCAGAATCTATAGTGATAATGACCTTTGTAATTAGACCTTTGTAGGCGCGTCTCCTTTTTCTAAACTTGTTCAATTCAGCTGCACTCATCTTCAATGCAAACAACAACTGGGCTCAATGCCAAATAAACTGAATTGGCGAAAATACTTAACCAAACTGATCAAACTCAAATTTTATCTTTTTTCAAATAAAGTGAATTGCTTGGTTGGGGTACTGACCAACCACCAGTATGAAATATCAAATTTTCCACCCAAGTAACTGGCACACTGAAGTCTGCAACCTTCGCCTACGAACAATAAAACCAAAATTAACCAAACCGGTAAAAATGTAGGCCCAAAACAACGACAGACTAGCGGCGAAGTTTCGCAATTGGGCGACCAAACTTTCTACCCTGGGAACTTAACTCAATTATGCTCAATCCGTCCAGGCCTAACTTGGGCTACATCTTGCACAATTAGAACTTTGTCGAAAAATAGTCAGTGACTCAGTCTTGGGCTAGAATCCGGCTCGAAGGACCATGTTATTTTTTATTTTATTGGGTTCAGAATCTCAGCTGAGCCCTGAACGGCCAAGCTCTGAAGGGTCACTTCGACCTACAGCCCAAGTTAAGCTAGACTAAAACTTACGGACTTGGAGGTCCTATTAGGTCCTACCTCGAGGTCCTACCTCAGGCCTCAGTTGCATAAAATTAAGATAAAGAACAAAAGGGGCACTATTTATGGTCTTCTTTTTAAACCTTTCAACAACAACACAACCTGCACCATTGCACGATGCAACAATCTTGTATCTAAACGACCAAACTGAATTGCAAGAGAGCTCTCTATAAGACTACGCCCTGTAAATGCCACATTCAACAAATGAATAGAAGGGACGCGCCAGTGCCCCAAAAAATGATGCCACAAGAGCCCAAAAATGCTAGCTCTAAAGTAAGTGAATTTTTCACTAACCTTACAATTATGATATATATATATATGCACTAAAATCACAAAATAACAGTTGATCTTATTAATAAGCAAACAACCACAGGGAAAAGGAAACACAAAGTCCGAGCGCTTTCGTGATTATTCACATTATCAAGGAGGAACAGATAATGTGAATATATCACGAAAGCGCTCGGACTTTGTGTTTCCTTTTCCCTGTGGTTGTTTGCTTATAATATATTATATATATATATATATAATATATATATATATATATACACACCTTAACTTAATATATACAAGCAATTCCGCATCAATCAGTCTAATCATCATATCGCCTTGGGACAACAATGGCTCTTCCTCGTCTAGATTTTCTAACAATCACCACCCACCCATCAGATTCATTTTCATTATGACACTAGACTCCCCAGAGATTTTATACACAGTCCAAACTATACAATGGAAACTACAGGAAATGCACTCTTCTTCAAAGGAGTAGATGTATGGAATTCCCCTAAATATCAGACAGGCTTCATAACTAAGTGTATTTCTCTAATCACTAAAGAAGTACTTCACTAGCTCCTACTAGTGTATAAGTCCACTACTGCCATTACTACCATAGTAATTCAGTTCCCATTTTATAATCAATTATTCTGCATTTTATTTAAAATTGTGCAAAATAATCAAACACGAGAGCAGATTGTACAGCTCCCTACTCCTATCCCCGATCGCCTTGGAGATACGACCAACATTCTGGATTTACTTTATTTCTAACCATTCATTCTTCGTCTTACTCTGTGAAACTTTTTTCTCCACTGGGCTCCTCTGACCACAAATTTATGTCTGTTTCCTGTCCCATCGCCCCAGTTCGGACTTTGGATCCTACCAATAGGAGGCGCCTTTGGCACTTTGGCGCCGCTGATTGGGAGGCCTTTAGGCAGTACTTGTCTGATTTCCCATGTAATGAATACTGCTTCCGAAGGGACCCCTCTGAGTGCGCTGAGTGTATCACAGAGGTAATTCTCTTGGGCATGGAAGCATACATTCCATATTCTTTTTCTACGTTAAGTGCAGAAAAACTTTATTTAACTTTACTTCTTCTAATGCTATCCGTAAAAGAAAGGAGGCTTTCAGAAGGTATCGTTGTCATTCAGTTCCTGACTCTCGCTTAGTTTATGTTTCTGCTCCGAATCGTGCAAAATCAGTTCTTCGACTCGCCAAAAATTCGTTCATCAGACAAAAATGTCTAAATCTTCTCACTGTTTTTGATATCTAGCTACAAACCTTTTCAACAACTTTACTTCTTCTTCTTCTTTCCCCGTTTTTTCTATTCTGACAGCTCAGTTGCCGTCTCTTCTGATAAAGCTGAACTCTTCCCTTAAACTTTCGCCTCCAAATCAACCCTGAATGACTCCAGTGCTGTTTCTCCATTTCCTCCTCCCTGTGACTTAATCATATCTGAAACTAGAATATCTTCCAAAGGTGTTTTTTTGTGCCCTATCTGAGCTCAACTCTAGGAAGGCGTACGGTCCTGATGGTGTTCCTCCTGTTGTTCTCAAGAAGTGTTTCTGTGATGACACCCTGCCTAGGTAATCTCTTTCGTCTTTATCTTTCATCTGGTACTTTATCTTTCTGCTGCAAGTTCTTTTTCATTCAGTTTGTCTCAAAGAAGGGTGACTATTCTGAAATTATTTGATTTCTTGCCCTTCTAATGTTTCTGAATCTATCCTTAATAGGAAGATTCTTAAACATCTCTCTACTCACACTCTTCTTTCAGATCGTCAGTATGTGTTCCGCAAGGGAAGCTCTACTGGCAATCTTCTTGCATATCTCTCTGACTCTTTGTCATCCTCCTTTCGGGATTTC
The DNA here is from genome assembly GCA_023014485.1 of Bathynomus jamesi. Classification (NCBI taxonomy): domain Eukaryota; kingdom Metazoa; phylum Arthropoda; class Malacostraca; order Isopoda; family Cirolanidae; genus Bathynomus; species Bathynomus jamesi. The sequence continues at coordinate 408,588 of JAJOZX010003638.1, forward strand.
GGTGAAACCTTTGCTATTGTGCTAGACATATCAAAAGCTTTTGATAGAGTCTGGCACAAATCCTTAATTTCCAAACTGCCCTCCTTCGGTTTCTATCTTTCGTTCTGTGTCTTCATCTCTCATTTCCTTTCTGGTTGATCTATAGCTGCGGTGGTAGATGGCCATTGTTCTTCTTCTAAACCTATTAATACTGGTGTTCCTCAGGGTTATGTACTACTACCCACTCTCTTCCTTTTATTTATTAATGATCTTTGAAGTCGCACTTCCTGTCTTGTCCAGTCCTATGCCGGTGATTGTACCCTTCATTTCTCCAACCTTTTCACAAAGCGTCCCTCTCAACAATCACTCCATGCTTCGCGTGAGACGTCAATGGCACACCTGACCTTCGATCTTTTTTAATCTCTGACTGAGGTATGAAAAACCTCGTGGTTTTCAATGCCTCAAAAACCCAGTTCCTTTATCTGTCTCCTCGTCACAATCTTCTCCACGACTATCCCCTTACCTTCAACAATACACAACTCAATTCCTTCCTCTTCTCTTGATATTCTTGGTGTTTCCTTTTCTCGTGATCTTTCCTGGAAAGATCACATATACTCTCTTTCTAAAACAGTTTGCAAGAGGTTAGGTGTGTTGCACTGGCTCCGCAGTTTTTTTTATCCCCTACTCAGTTGCTGTCTCTGTATAGGGGTCTTGTTCGGCCCTGTGTGGAGTACCTTCTCATGTGTGGAATGGCCCAGCCCACGCAGCTCTACTTGACCGCATGAAATCGAGGTGACTGATTTAGAAAAGGACTTGGGTGTGCTAATTAGCAGCGACCTTAAGTTTACGAAACAGTGTGTAGAGATGGAAAAGAAAGCCCAGAAACTATTGGGTTATATCAGGAGGCAATTTCAGTTTCGGAACAAGGAGATTGTGCTCTCACTGTACAATTCCCTGTTCGGCCGTACCTGGAGTATGCTGTGCAGTTCTGGTCGCCCACCCTCAGGAAAGATATTGAGAGGCTGGAGCGAGTGCAGGCGAGGGCCACAAAGTTAATCCCTTCCGTTAGGCATATGGGCTACAATCGACGGTTACGCGCCCTGAACTTGTTTTCGCTTGAAACTCGGAGGCTGCGCGGTCAACTGATCGAGGTTTTCAAGCTCTTACGAGGGTTCAACGATGTCGATTTTAGAAGTATGTTTAGTTTTAAATGATAACCCAACTCGCAACAATGGTTGGAAGTTGGATTTGAAACGGTTTAGGACTAGTGTGTGTGGGAATTACGTTACGTATAGATCTGTGACACATGGAACAGGTTACCTTCGGAAGTTGTGAACAGTTCCTCTGTGGATCAGTTCAAGAAAAGGTTAGACGAAATCTTGCACACTATTTGAGTGTGTAAAGACATTTAGGACCTCAGTCTGCGGAAATTTCTTTTCCTGTAAAATAGTTGATATCTGGAACCAACTTCCCTCAGAGGAGTTTCCAGTCAAAGTGTAAATCTGTTTAAAAATAGGCTAGACAAAGTACAGAACACACTCATAGTTTAAGATTAAAACCTCAGAAACTCTGCAGGAGTTCGCTTGCTCGGTGTCTCTGTGAGCAAGCTAAATATAGAGCTATTTATATATTCTCCACTTTCCTGTAAAATTTCCTTGGCTACTTTTCCAGGGTCAAGGTATTTTCTTCAACCTTTTTCCGTACCTGCCTCTGGCAGGGAGGGAGCGGAGGGTGGGGAGAGAGCCTTCTACTTTTCTATCCAGTTTCTACTACTGCTAGCATAGTTTGAAAGACAAAATTTTCCCTGGCACCCGTTGCCATTGGTACCTCCTCGGTATGGGCCGCAAGGCCTTTTGAGGTACTTCTTTTCCTTGTAACTCCTTGTAACTCTCTCTCTCTCTCTCTCTTTCTCTCTCTCTCTTCGCGCAATGTTGCTTCACTCATCTCTTTACTTTCGCTATTATAACAGACATTGCTCTTCTGAACTCTATAATTGCATGTCTCCTCCTTTAAGGAGAACTTGCAGTACCAGAATTCTCAATCTTTCATCTACTCGACCCGCCACTGTGAAACAACTTTCCTCAATCCACCTTTCTCCTTTTCTACGATCTTCAGTCTTTTAAACGCAGTGTCCAGGCATGATGGCATCTCGAAAACTCTAGACTTTGATTTCGGCCTCTCCTTCTCCTTGTATGGAGAGCCGTTTTTGCGGGCATTCGCCCTTGGCTCCTCCTTTCTGCATAAAAAATATTAATAAATAATGCTAAAGTAAACTCTTTGAATCTTTTATTAAAAAAAAACAGGTAATTTAATATAAAACAAGGAACTATTCCACTTTATCTTATCATCTGGCTCTCAAAATCTCCCGCTTTTTGGAAATTTTCTACATCGGTTTGAGTTGCCTGAAGCATAACGTTTTTAGTAGATACTTTTTAATAATAATTGCGACTTTTACTGTCAGTTATATTTCTGCCGCCTGATTGCTGTGAGAAGTTGCTCTTAAACTGCTTCCCGATTTTTAGTGTTTTAACTCCTTTTAACTTTGCAAATTTTATTCTTTTATTTATTCTTACACTGTTATTGTAGATTTTTAACAATTATAATTACATAATTAGGCCCGGTCGAAATTTTATATTGGAAAGGCACATAATGTGAGGGGTTTGAATGGAACACAGGAACCCACTCATAAATTATTTTCGCTGTTTAAAGCCTCCTACCCCTGGCACAGTTTTTCACTTTTTGACCTATATTGAAGAATATTCCATTTATACGAGACTTACTCTACATTCAGGTTTTTTGATGACATAAATCTTTATTAACGTATAATATTTTATTTAATAATGTACAGTATTAGGAAAATTAATTAAGTACAACAATATATTCAGAAGAAAAAATTAGAGGCATAATAAATGTGTTAAAATTCAATTCACTTTTTCATTGTTCCTTATCACATCAAAAGGGACGAAATTTTCAATATCATTAGAAAATTTTATTTCATATCGTCAGAGTCATACCATATTTTCCTAAGTCATTTTTTGTGGTTTTGAGAAAAACGAAAGAAAAAAGTTATAAAATAAGGTTTGGTGGAATAATTAATAAGTTCATTTTCACAGAAAAGCTTTATTTTAATAGTTCATCCTACAAAGACGAAATTTGTACCAAAAGATGAGCAATTTTTTTTACATGGCATTAGCAACAAAAACTCAAAAACGTCAAAAAGTGACTTAGGACATTTTTTTTTACGCTGACGATATGTTTCTTACTCATTCCATTGGGCCTTCCATTCAAACTTGGGCAGTTTTCACCTTGATTCTAATGAGTTTAAGATAAACTTTTGACGGTTGTCATATCCTATTCTTTCCTGACATGCCTTTGTTACTAGGTTCACTGCCCTTTCCACACTTTGACTGTGGCATGAAAAAGAAGCTAACTCCAGTGGCTTACATCGAGCCTGTAGTAGCTCATCGTCGCTAAAATTGTTTAGCAGCGGTGGAGGAGTAATGATCTCTTTTTTGCTAGTCGATCATCTCGGTGTAGTCAGTAGATTGGAAATTGAGGGTTCGAGGCAACTCAAAGTTTCTGGTACCTGAAAATCCTTTTCTTGAAAGGATGATTTTCTGAATAGCTTGCTCCCTAATCTCTAGTCTCTTGTCAGTTACCATTGATATGAGTATATTTTGTGGGTGGACCAAAGTAGGCGTTATTCTTTAATACTGGTTCTATGATTGAGATATGTTGTTCATCTAAATTTCGAAGCAAGCACATTAAATGCCAAAAGTTATATGCACCATCAGTTGCATTAGGATGAGATTTTATCCAAAACCACCCTGGAGCATAGAACTGCATAATAATCTTCACTATATCTTGAAGGTTTTTATCGGGATTTGGCGTTGAGATATATAATCGAAGGACCCTGTTGGCTAGAGTTAGCCAGCGAGCATGGTGAAGGGTACCTGGGGATCGAGTGGACAGATCTTGAGAAGTGTCTCCAGTTTGCACTGCCAGACACATATCATAGATATATCTTTGATAACTGCTTAGCTCCTTCACAACATTTGCTGGAATTTCTTTAATGTTTCCTTTTACGCGAGACTATTTGACTACCTCCAATTTTGTTAAATCTGTTTTCGGTTTATTCCCAATTGAAGTTTGAACCCACAAAAGTATTTGAACCTGTTGTTTTACCGTCAATGGTTTTGTAGACGTGCATAAAAGGCAGCTCATTCAAATGCAAGAGGCAATCCAACCACTGCACTGGTCTGTTAAGATGAATTTCAACCAGTTTTATGGCTCCACCAATTTTTCTTGTATTTACAGGAGTACCATCACACAGTAAAGCTTTGATAGTATCTGTGCTGTTCGACTGTAATAATAGTTATCAACTCTTCTGCTATGCAGCGAGCAGTTCCATTATCTGGTGTGACATGGTCTACATAGATGCTTCCAGGTTCTTTCACACTAACATAGTGTTCTTCTTTTATCTTTCCACTTTTAGTTAATGTGTTATCTTTCTTTCCATCAAATCCAAGGCACTCCATCTTCAGATTTTCGGATTTAGACCTAAAAGTATTTGTTTCACCCATGCGATTTCTTTCTCTTTCTAATTTCTTTCTGTCAAGCATGTTGGTGTGGTTAAGGATCCCCATATCTTTTAAAGCTGCATTGACTATTGCAGCTGCAGTTCTACAACTTACATGATAACGATCTGCTGTTAATGCTAGGTTTTTATAGGAGTGCCTGTTCTGAATATTCTCAGTAATTCTAAATCTGCCTCATAATCTACATCCTGACTCTCTGAATCTACATCCATGTCTTCTTCGGTATTTTCTATAAATTCCGATGGTAAAACATTGGTGACTTCTGTCATTTCTTCTTGTGCTTTTAGTTGACGGTTTTGTGCTTCTTGGGCTCTTGCGAAAGATCTCTTCATTGTTGAACTAGCAATGCGATTAATTGGTCCTAACTGATTTTTTCTTTGTTTTTGACCCACAAAAGACTCCCATTCTGCCATTGGTATTTTATCCTTACATCTGCAAGATTTTCTATCAATTCCCTTATCATAGCATTCACAAGAAGATATATCAAACATTTCATCATACTGAGCTACTTTTAAGGCAAAACTTTCATTTCTTCGATGTAACAGCACCTTGTTCAATTTTGAGGCTTCTTCTGTTAGTCGACTGACTTTAAGGTAGATACCCTTGGTGTTAATCGTAGGAAAAGAAAATTTTATCCAAATGTCTTCAACGTCTTTTACAACAACCCTGTAACAATCATTAGCAGTTGCTGATCCTTTTGACTTAGCGACGGCGCACAAAAAGGTAGTGTCTTACAACATCTGCTTTTGAAGGAGTCATGGCTGCTGGGAATTCCGTAGGATATCCAAAGGCTGCATTTGAGTACTTGTTTCTAGTAGTCATAGTTTATATTCAGAAGTAAAATCAAATTATATGTAATTTATAATTTATGATAATTCAGATTATAATAATTAAAGCAAATGCAAATTATTTCTATTTACAGTATCTGAAAAATTATTTATATTTATCTGAAACACAAAAATATCAAACATTAAACAAACAACTTATCATGTAACATATAACAACATTAAACATATGCAAATATGAAGGTAGAAAAGGGAGGAGGCATGTGATAGGGGTAGTAGGGTAGCACATGCTTGATTTTTTAATATTTTGTTAAAGTGATAAAAAACCTTCTCACATAGTGTACTTTTTAAGAAATAACATTTTTTCCCATTTAAATATATGCAAATATGAGGGTAAAAAAGGGGAGGTTATGTGCTACGGGTAGCAGGGATAGCACATGCTTGATATTTTAATATTTTGTTAAACTGATAAAATGAAACTTCTCACATAGTGTACTTTTTAAAAAAATAAAAAAATTCCCATTTTCGACCGGGCCTATTACATATCTTTCCGATAGTGTTCGTGTGTGTGTGTGTGTATATATATAATATATATATATATGTGTGTGTGTGTGTGTGTGTGTGTGTATATATATATATATATATATACATGTGTGTGTGTGTGTGTGTGTGTGTACAGTATGTATATATATATATCCTGTATATCCGCAGGAAGAAGTATGTTTTGTTGTGTCACATAAGTGAGTGTTGTGAAAGCTACTCGAGTTCAGATGTGTAGAAATGAAATTTTATTTAGTGAAAATTTGAACAACAAACACGAACCTTTGAAAAAAAATAATGTAGTTATTAAATAACATTATTAAGATGCAATTTCTTTAAGTGAACTTGCGTAGTTCTTACAAAGAGTGTGAAATATAAAATGCGATGCGTGTGAACGAATATATTTTATGAATTCATTATAGAGTGGTATACCAAAAGTCAGGAGCCATATATCTTGCATAATTTTATCAACAGGGTTTATATTAAAAGTTCGAATTGAGTATTGTTAATTTGTAAACACACTTCAATACGTTTTACACAACCGTGTGGAACTTTTTGAAATGTTGGAAACATATTATAATCGTGATACGATCCAACTCAGAATGGTCCCCTGAGATAACTTTTACGGAATACACAGATCTAATGTGCGTGGAACAAGGAACCATTCTGAGATAATTAAATCCACTGTAGTCCGAATAAGTAATGGTAAATGGCAAGTACTAAAGTTTTTCCTTTTCATGATGGAAGCCCGACGTGGGCAACGGGACACTAGCAAAGAGGCCCCAAAATAGAGCTTCCCTCTCTAGCTATCTGCTAACGAGATAGGACCCAGCTTTGGGACATTCATATATATATATATATATATATATATATATATATATATATATATATATATATATATATATATATTAGAACAATTACTTATTACCTATGGCCCTGTGGCAAAACTCAGGACCCACAATTAATATGAGGAATTGTTCTAATTTTCTTTATTTTATGTCTAAAATGCTTCAAAAAGTTGAACAAACGTGTGCGTTGCTGAAACGTTTTTAAATGTGTTTACGAGTTAACAGTACTCAATTCAAACATTTATTAGAACTTCTTTTAAAAAAATAATATAATCTATGTAGCTTCTGACTGTTATATCCTCTCTCTCTCTCTCTCTCTCTCTCCTCTCTATCTCTCTTCTCTCCTCCTCTTCTCTCTCTCTCTCTCTCTCTTAATTTTACGATTTCTTAATTTTTTGATAGTAATATAATGAGTGTGGAGAGCCAGAAACTGGCACGACGCTTAGGCCAGACTAATGCGACACAGTGGGGCTACGTTGTGCCCTATGTCGTAAAACCGCTTTTTGTCGATAAGCGACATTGAGTCTGGTTAGTAGTTGAATGGAGGAACCGTTCTCCGTGTCCAGATCATGTAAAAACCCGTGGTTCGGATCGGATCCCACGTAAAGCCGTAAGTTCCCTCCGTCATATGGCCTTAGATGTTGCGAAGGAGGTTAAACAACCCCTTCAAACAATACGTAATAATTGGATTATTATTAGTAGCTCTATTGGGATTCGAACCCCTGACCTCAGTGTCTTTATTTCGCTTATAGGGAAATGGTGTTACCCACTCAGCCTCCACGGTCCCCGACATGTTACTGTTTTATTGAAATTATTTTATACCCTATATATATTTTTTATAATTATCAAACGTGATCTATACAGTGTCAGTCAGAAGTATTTGGCACTGTTACGAAGGTAGGAGGGGTTGGTTCAGGAAAAATTAATATTAATGTTAAAAAATATTAGAAGCATTAATTTTATTGAAAATATGACATAATATTTTGTATATCTTCCATTCGTTTTTATTACTTTTTTAATCCTTCGATTAAAGCTGTCACTGTCGATCCTTTCTGTAGGTAAGATTTCGATGAACAAATATGTTTTTTAATAGCTTTCCTTAAAATTCCACATGCAAAAATGTTCAATAGGATTCGGGTTTGGAGACTGAGGAAGTCAGTCAAGACAGCGGACATGTTACTTCGCGACCCAACCCATCCTGATACGTAATGCATAGCACGGGGCATTGTCCTATTAAAAATTAGAGTCAGATTTCATCGATTTTGGAAATAACTTGTCGATGGATGGCTTCAAGACCTCTCCAAGCGTGTCTGTATCGGTTTGAATACTCATTTGACCTTCACATAAAAACAGTTTACCAACGATTGATGAAGACACGCACCCCAGACCATGATTCTCCCTTTTCCCATTCTCCAAATTTGACTATTGAGACAATACAATTATTATTGTAGGGCTATCGTACTCTTCTTCTTACTAAAGTTGAACTATTGAACCTAACACACTATAGGTAAATATCTCTCGGTAAAATGGGTAATTATATTACGTGTTAAGCTTTCGCTTTAGTTTCCTCAAAGTTATTTTCATCATACTAAAGCACTTTAGCCCAATCTTTAGAAGTCCAATTTTTATGCTCTTCTGCTCACTACAACGCCTTGCATCCTTCTTTATTAAGTCTTCTTCTAACTGTACCTACAGAAACAACAGTTCTGATGCCTTCTGTAGATCAGAACGGCGGTTTAAAGATGTTTTTCTACTATCTCTGAGGGAACGGAGTTTTATTAATCTGCCTCCGAGAGACTGTTACCTTTTTCTGACCACTTCGATATGGTATTGTGGTATTGCAGTGCCATGATGGCGCTTAGTTTCTTTATAATGTTTTAATGTGGTATGTACATTTTGAACGTTTAAGATGTTTCACATTTGCAACATGAGAAAACCGTTGCGATCAGAGTAGTAGTATTTTATATGATGTCAATTTATCTTACTCATGTTTTATGAATACATGACAATAGCTTTGTACAGATTATGAGCATTTGTACTTTTATACTTGAATCACAATCCAAACATTTTCCAGGATCTAGTAGGGGTGCCCAAACTATTGGATATATATATATATATAATATATATATATATATATAGAGAGAGAGAGAGAGAGAGAGAGAGAGAGAGAGAGAGAGAGAGTCAAACTATCAAACAATATTAACCCAATAATGGAAATACGAGTATTTCCAACCAGATACTTGGTCCTCTTCAGTCATGTAAAAATGGAAGTAAAACCAACAAAATAAACAAGATTTTTTTTATGCAGCAAGGGGAATGCCCGCAAAAACATCCCCTCCCCTCCCACCCATAGAGGAAGGAGAGAGCCAAAATCAAGGTTCAAGGTTTTCGAGATGTCTCAACATTCTGCGCTTAAAAGATTGGAGATTATATACAGGAGGAAAGATGGATTGAGGAAGATTGTTCTAGAGTTGATCGGTTGAGCACATGAAAAATTGAAAATACCAATTAGCCTTTGCGTTTGAGAATTGGAAAAAAAAGGAATGAGAATGTGTTGAAAGTTTGGTACTGCGTGCTCTCCTTATGGGAGGAGGCATGCAGTTAGAAAGTTTAGAAGAGCAGTGTTCGTTATAATAACGATAGTAAAGAAAGAGTGAGGTAACTGTGGCGAAGACAGAGGGATTGAAGACAATCAGTAAGAAGCGGGGAATTGATGAGACGAAAAGCCTTTGATTCCACCCGGTCAAGTAGAGCGGTGTGGGTTCAGCCACCCCATACATGAGAAGCGAACTCCATACCCCTGTACAGAGACAGGGAGGAGTGAAGAAACTGCGAAGCCAGTGCAGCACACCTAACCTCTTAGAAGCTGTTCTAGAAAGAGAGTATATGTAATCTTTCCAAGAAAGATCACGGGAAAAGGAGTGTTAGGAAAAGAAGGAGGATTGAGTTGTGTAATGTTGAAGGTAAGGGGATCGTCGTGTGGAAGATTGTGACCTGTAGACAAATGAAACACAGACGTAGTCATTATCTATGGAAGTAATTATAAAAGTTGTCCCCCCTCAACTTTTATAATTACTCTCATAGATAATGAGTGCTTCTGATAATAGGATTGTGTTCATCCCCGCCCAACTTTTTTACTCCAATTACGCCCCTGAAATGAAGGAACTGAGTTTTTGAGGCATTGAAAGCCACAAGGTTTTCTCTGCCCCAGTCAGAAATAGTAGAAAGATCAGAAGTCAGGTGCATCATAGCCGTCCAACGCAAAGCATGGAGTGACTGTTGAGAGCGACGCTTTGTAAAGCAGGTGAAAAAGTGAACAGTGGAATCGTCGGCATAGGAGTGGATAAGGCAGGACTTGCGACGTAATAGATCAATCATAAAAAAAGGAAAAGAGTGAGTGACAGGACAGAGACCTGAGGAGCATCACTATTAATAGCTTTAGGAGAAGAACAGTGGCTAATGTGGAAATTTGGAAATTAAGGATTTGTGCCAGACTATACAAACGCTTTTGACATGTCTAGCGCAATAACAAAATCCCGAAAGGAGGGTGACCAAGAGTCAGAGATATGCAAGAAGATCGCCAGTAGAGCGCTCCTTGAAAACACATACTGATGATCTGATAAAAGATTGTGAGAGGAGAGTTGCTTAAAAATCTTCCTGTTAAGAACAGATTAAAAACTTCAGAAAGGTAAGAAATCAAAGCAATTGGACGATAGTTGGAGGGTTGAGAACGGTGATCTTTCTTTGAGACAGGCTGAATGAAAGCGAACTTCCAAAAGGAAGAAAACATACCAGAAGAAAGACAAAGACGAAATAGTTTGCCCGGGCAGGGTGTCATCACAGAAGCACACCATCAGGACCGTACACCTTCCTAGAGTTGAGCCCATATAGGGCAGAAAAAGCATCTTTGGAAGTGATTCTAATTTCAGACATAATTAAGGCAGATGGTGGAGATGATGGAGAAACAGCACTGGAATCATCTAGGGTGAGTTAAAGGCGAAAGTTGAACGAAGAGTTCAACTTCATTGGGCGAAGAGAAGGCAACTGAGCAGTCGGAATGGAAAAGATGAAGGAAAGGAGAAGTAAAGTTGTTGGAGAGGTTCTTGTCAAGGCGCCAGAAAGAGCGAGAAGAATTAGAATTGGATGGGTTTTCACATTTTTGTCTGATGAAGGAATTTTTAAGGAGTGGAAGAAGTGATTTTGCACGATTCCGAGCAAAAATATAAGCTAAGTGAGAGTCAGGAGTTGGATGGCGACGGTACCTTCTGAAAGTCTCTACTCTTTTGTGGATAGCATTAGAACAAGCAAAGTTAAACCAAGGTTTTTTTTTGTTTTTCATTTGTAGTAGGAATAGAATATGGAATGTATCCCTCCATGCCCGAAAGAATCACCTCCGTGATGCGCTCGCAGGGTGTTGGGTGTTGGAAAATCTGCTCTTGGTCATTCAGGATATAGAAGTTGTAATGTAGTTCACCAAAGATGTCAGTGAAATGGGAGGAAAGCCAAAGGTGGTGGTGAACAATGAAATCCCCAAAACTGGAGATTCCAGCAAAAGGAAAGTGGGGGTGAGGAAAATTAGGTGAGGTTTAGAGGAGTTTGAGGAAAGGCCACGAATGTTGTAGAAGTTTATGAAAAGTGAATCAAGCAGAGGCCCAGAACATCTCGAATGAGCAGTAGCAGAACCAGCCCCGCTGTCTCGGTCTGCGTTCCTGCTATGTAAGATGCAGGAATAGTGAGAGAATAGTGTGATAATAGTGAGAGAAGTGTGTGTTTGAGAGCATGCTGGACTACTTACAGGGTAGATGAGACACGGAAAAAGATCAGCTAAGGAGGATAATGACAGGAGAAACAGGAGTTCCAGCACTCCCTGTCTCCTGCCTAACGTCCCCCCCCCGGCCCAAAGTCGATTGGTGTCTACAATTTCCTCCATAGGAAATAAAAGTATAAAAACTCAAAGAATTAAAATGAGATGGTTTAGCTTTCGTGGAATGGAATTGCTACGATTTCTCATTTTAATTCCTTGAATTTTTATATTTTTATCTCTTAAGTAAGTCTTATTTATTTTATTGTTTGTTTTCTTTTACTTTCCTTTTTACGTGACTGAAGAGGACTAATTATCTGGTCGAATATTGGTTAATATTGTTTAATATTTTGATTGTGATAATTGCAATATTGAAACTAATATATATATATATATATATATATATATATATATATATATATATATATATATATATATATATATAAGTTTCGACCAGCAAAGCAGATAGAATCCAGCTTTAGGCCAGAATCTAGGGTTTAAATGCAACGAGTCTTTTGCTTATATTGAGGTTCTAAATATAGCGGGGCTAAGCTGCTTTAAACCCTAGATCCTGTCCCAAAGCTGGATCCTATCTGCCTTGCAGATAGCTGGTGAGGGAAGCTATATTTTTGAAACCTCTCTGCGAGTGACCCGTTGCCCACGTCGGGCTAACATCATGAAAAGAAAAAAAACTATAGTGTTTGTCATTTACCATTACTTATTTGGACTATAGTGGATTTAATTTTCCCAGAAGAGTTCCTTGTTCCATGCACGGTCTGTGTATCATATATATATATATATATATATATATATATATATATATTAGAGCTGCCCTTGAAATTCATGTGCTCTCGTAACACAGTTGTAGTAAGAAGTCTCAAAACATGTGCATGGTAGGTCTGCTCACAACGACATTGGTCAAGTGGTTGAGATATGTTATTCACTATAAGAACCAAGTTCCCAGTGACCAACCTACTTAATGGAATCCTTATAACAAATTTGTTCTTCATTCTACCCTCTTTTTATTTCAGAAAAATTAACACCATGAGTACTCCTAACACCAATTCCAGAATTATCCTCCGCCCCCGAATTTACAGTACAGCATTGTTAATGGTATACGGGGTAGGACTTTTAGGGCTAGTTTTGCTGCTGGGATCATTCGTGGGTTTTGCTGTTGATTCGCTGAACAGGAGTATGTCCATCCTTATCATTGGCATTGTCTGCATCAGCCTCATGGCCTTCGGAATCGATGTTATCGAGCATAAGTTCAAAGTCTTCGAACACGATGATACCGAGGTACAAACTGATATAAGAAAATGTTGTAGTCTTTAGTCAGGTTTGGATGCGCTGGATGTGCGTACAAAAGAAGTGTATAATCAGTGATGGGCATCGATACATGAAAATCGCTAAAGCGATACCGATACATCGATACATGAAGAACGTCTTAGGCGATACCGATACGCCGATATTTTCTAGATGTCTTAAGCGATACCGATACCGATACAAGGCGATACATGCATCGCCGATACATGTATTGCCGGTACATTTTTATAATTATTCATTTAATATGTAGGTATTGGATATTATTGTTTATACTAGTAATTTGTACGCATTGTAAGTAAACTCAACGACATTTTAATGGGTTTTATAGATGTAAATAAAAACAATTGCTTTATTTAATGAAAGTATGTTTTAATTTTGTAGGATACATGAATGACTGAAAATATGAAAATAAAAACCCACTCTAATAGACAGAGTTTATTTCCACGACAGTTTCGACGCCCACTGGCATCCTCCTCGGGTGGATACAGAAACACGAATGAACCAAAACAAAGGGAAAAACAGTCCAGGGACCGACCGTTAAGAAATTCGCACCTAGGTTAGATCCCATTCTCCCGACACCGGAAGGGCATTTTCATTAAGTACATTCGCGCAAATTTAAAACTATCTTCCTGTTCTAAACATACAGATTCTATTATATTTTTTTACATAATTATTGAATTTATTATTAATTTTATTACATTTAATATTGCATAATTATTTATTACAGAAATTATAAATTTATTATTACATTGGTTATTACATTATTGTTTATTATACAGAACTTATAAACCGAAAAACGAATGAAAAAAGCCGATTAGGAAACAATCCAGAGAAATTCGCACCTAGGTTAGATACTGTTCTCCCGACACTGGAAGGGCATTTTATTATAGGGTCCGCTTATAAGTACATTCGCACAAATTAAAACTATCTTCTTGTTCTATACATACAGATTCTAATATTTTGACATAATTACTGCATTTATTATTACATTTACATTTTTTAACATTTATTATTATTACCTTTACCCTAATTATTAAATTTATAATATTACCTTTATTATTACATCTGTTGCATTTATATTTATTTCCACATTTATTACTTCCATTATTACATTTACTAAAGGCGAGTAAGGAAACATTCCAATCCAGAGACATTTAAGAAATTCACACTTAGGTTCGAACACGTTCCCACGACTCCGTAAGGTACTTTATAAATGTAATAATTATGTCAAAAGAAAAATAATAGAATCTGTGTGTATAGAAAAAGTAGATAATTTTAATTTGTGCGAAGGTACTTATAAGTTAGACCCTTTAATGAGATTCTTGGTCAAAAAATCCCTTACGGAGTCGTGGGAACGTGTTCGAACCTAAGTGTGAATTTCCTAAATGTCTCTGGATTGGAATGTTTCCTTACTCGCCTTTAGTAAATGTAATAATGGAAGTAATAAATGTGGAAATAAATATAAATGCAACAGATGTAATAATAAAGGTAATATTATAAATTTAATAATTAGGGTAAAGGTAATAATAATAAATGTTAAAAAATGTAAATGTAATAATAAATGCAGTAATTATGTCAAAATATTAGAATCTGTATGTATAGAACAAGAAGATAGTTTTAATTTGTGCGAATGTACTTATAAGCGGACCCTATAATAAAATGCCCTTCCAGTGTCGGGAGAACGGTATCTAACCTAGGTGCGAATTTCTCTGGATTGTTTCCTAATCGGCTTTTTTCATTCGTTTTTCGGTTTATAAGTTCTGTATAATAAACAATAATGTAATAACCAATGTAATAATAAATTTATAATTTCTGTAATAAATAATTATGCAATATTAAATGTAATAAAATTAATAATAAATTCAATAATTATGTAAAAAAATATAATAGAATCTGTATGTTTAGAACAGGAAGATAGTTTTAAATTTGCGCGAATGTACTTAATGAAAATGCCCTTCCGGTGTCGGGAGAATGGGATCTAACCTAGGTGCGAATTTCTTAACGGTCGGTCCCTGGACTGTTTTTCCCTCTTGTTTTGGTTCATTCGTGTTTCTGTATCCACCCGAGGAGGATGCCAGTGGGCGTCGAAACTGTCGTGGAAATAAACTCTGTCTATTAGAGTGGGTTTTTATTTTCATATTTTGACCTTCACGTAGAAGAAAGTGAAGTTTTTTGCAATGACTGAAAATATTACACTAACAATTAAAAGTAATTACTATTACCCTTCAAAAATACCAGCTGGCTAAACATCTGGTCAGACAGTCTATTCCTTTTTGGAGCGTGAATGTGACCAGCCAAACTAAACAACCGTTCTACAGGAGCAGAGGATGGTAGTGATGTGTTATACTTCAGGAAGACCCGTAGAATTCCTGGGTACTGCCTCAGAGATTGGAGAGAATGACTTCCGTCACCCAGATACTGTAAAACTTCCATCTCAGTGGAATCTTGGGTTGCAGAGACATTAGTGGAAGCAGACTCATAACAGAAGAAATCATCTGCACTTTCGTCAGATGCAGCATCACTTAGTTGTTGCTGGGGGGTCTGCTCGCTGAGGCTCTTAACAGCATTAACCAACATTTCTTGAACCCTCTTTTCGACAATGTTAGTATTAAATTTGCCTTTTATTGTCATCCACTTTAACTTGAACAGAGGATTTGAAGACGATGCCAGTATTGCTGCTTTACACTCATGCAACGCATCAAGGCACAGAAACTTTTCAAACCGCTTAGTGAACCCTACTGTGACTGCATTGAGAAGTGGCTGACAATGACGCAATGCCTCCGAATTCAAACGCTCTAGCTTCTTCTCTACAGCTAACAATGTTTCTATATTATGGTTAATTAATCTCAATAACACAAGTACAAACGTGTTTAAACTTTGCGCCGTACTGTGTGGCGTGACCAATAGAGTAGTACTGTCATTAAATAAATATTTAATAATATTATTATTTATGTATATTCATAAATATAACTCAGTAGTGTCATATTGTAACATCTATTTAAATATTTAAAAATTCTTATTAATGTATCGATGTATCGAAGTATCGATTTTTTTCGATACATTTAAGAAAATTGACCTTAGAGATACCGATAAATCGATACTTTTGTCAAGTAGCTAAAGCGATACCGATACCGATACAAAAGTATCGATCGATACGTATCGGCGATACATGTATCTAGATACTGCCCATCACTGTGTATAATCTAGTGCAGAGCTTTCCAAACTGGTGTGTCGCAACACATTAGTGTTTTTGTATTTTGAAAATTTGATTTTTCTTCAACAAAATCGGCTACAAGATAAACCACCTACTGAAAAATTATCTCATATTTGATATTTGATAACAAAAATTAATTAATGTGTCGTGAAAATTGTTATGCTTAAATAGTTTGTCGCCAACGTTAAAAGTTTGGAAAGCTCTGATCTAGTGGCAGGAGCAGATATTTTGCGTTTAAGTAACTGATTCCAAAGAAATGCCCAAACCCCCATCCCACACCAAGAAAAGGAGGCGTAGAAATTAGAGATTTGTTATGTTTAACGATATAAAAATAGAGAAAGAACGAAATGGAAACGACACAAAAATTGATACGGATGAACACATGAAAATGGAATGTCAATAATTTTTTTTTTTCAGATCTTACTTTTGAAACTTATTACTGAACTTTACTATTTAAACTTTAAATTATCACCAATAATATTATTACAGTTAATTTTACCGTTCAAAATCATGTAGTTATAGAGTTTAGGTTTGACTGCTGCATGAATTTTGAAAGTAAAGAGGAGTTCCTAAACTCATAACGTTTTTATGATTTTCAAGGTATTACACAACAACGCCATACCGAGCAGTGAAACGCAGAATCATCCTATTAGACAAGGACCTGTTGAAATTATACTTCCAACTTACTCCCAGCTGATAAGAGATGAAGATTTGCCGCCATCTTACGAAGAAGCAATCGTCACTACGTCACGAAATGGCACCCAGGAAGTTCGTCGACAGGAATAGTGTCCACGTAAATGACTTAACCTGGAGACTTAATGGAAGGGATTTCAATCGTGGATTGAAACTAGTTAAAAAAAATGAGATTTAAAAAAAAATTGCTGTTGGCTATGAAAAAGCTTAATATGACAGCTTCACATTTTTATGATTGCCCAGCAAGAAACAGGACGTTTTGTAAACATTTTATTGACGTTTTATAAACGTTTATGACGCTTACTAAACGTCCCATTTCTCGCTGGATGAAAACCGAGTACGCTGAAAAAACGCCCCTTTCCTTAAAAAAATAAAATAAAAAAATACAAATATATGATGAGACTTCATCTCATTGTTCACTCTGGGCAAAGTTGGGAAGAAAATATAAATTAAAATTTATATTCAAAAACCTTTCATGTACTTTATCAGCGAACTACAGCCGCAGATATGATTCACCCTTCAGAATGAATCAATATTTGTTTATACGTTTTGCTTATTATTATTAGACAAAGATATTTTTGTTATGAGTTATATTACAATCTGTTTTATTTAATATAATGTAAACATTACGCCAATATTTAAAAAAAAAGGGACAAATTGTTTCCGCGAAATTATCGTCCCATTAGCCTGATTTCAAAGTTAGTCAAAGATTCTCAACACAGCTTTCGTTCTTGTCTTACTAATTTGTTCTATTTCTTTAATGATATTGTAGATATACTCGTATATGATGAGTAAAACAGCGGATATTATATATATTTCGATTTTCAAAACGTTTGATAAAGTACCACGTAGAAGATTATTAGCTAAATTTCATTCTCACGGAATTGATGGTAATGTTCTCAAATGGATTGAAAATTGGCTTAATGGACGTAAACAAAGAGTAGTCATGAATGGCAAAGCGTCTAACTGGAAAAGTGTAACTAACGGCGTGCATCAGGGATTGGTTCTGGGACCAGTTCTTTTTATTATTTATATCAATGACATCGATTTGGGAATTAAGAGCATAATTTCAAAATTACTAAACTAGGGGGAACGAACAAAATCAGCGGCAGAACGTTTGCAGATTCAAGAAGATATTAATAAATTACTCGAGTGAGCAGAAATTTGGCAAATGAATGTAGAACGCTGCATATCGGTAAAAACAACGTTAAAGAAAAGTATTTTATGCGCGAAAAGACACTAACAAACGTTACGGAAGAGAAAGATTTCGGTATTATTTTGTTGCTGACACTTAAACCGAGTAAGCAATGTATCGAAGTGGTTAGAAAAGCAAATAGAATCTTTGGATTTATTCGTAGATCATTTGAATTTATGTCGGGAAAAAAACAATGCTAACCTTAAATAATTCCTTAGTACGCCCCCGTCTGGAATACTGCGTTTAGTTCTGGTCCTCATATTTATGATAGGACATAGACACAATGGAGATAGTGCGGCGATGGGCTATTAAGATGATTCCTAGACTCGGAAACAAATCGTACGTTGGCCGTTTAGAAATGTTAAGATGATTCCTAGACTCGGAAACAAATCGTACGTTGGCCGTTTAGAAACGTTAAGATGATTCCTAGACTCGGAAACAAATCGTACGTTGGCCGTTTAGAAACGTTAAGATGATTCCTAGACTCGGAAACAAATCGTACGTTGGCCGTTTAGAAATGTTAAGATGATTCCTAGACTCGGAAACAAATCGTACGTTGGCCGTTTAGAAACGTTAAGATGATTCCTAGACTCGGAAACAAATCGTACGTTGGCCGTTTAGAAACGTTAAGATGATTCCTAGACTCGGAAACAAATCGTACGTTGGCCGTTTAGAAATGTTAAGATGATTCCTAGACTCGGAAACAAATCGTACGTTGGCCGTTTAGAAACGTTAAGATGATTCCTAGACTCGGAAACAAATCGTACGTTGGCCGTTTAGAAACGTTAAGATGATTCCTAGACTCGGAAACAAATCGTACGTTGGCCGTTTAGAAATGTTAAGATGATTCCTAGACTCGGAAACAAATCGTACGTTGGCCGTTTAGAAACGTTAAGATGATTCCTAGACTCGGAAACAAATCGTACGTTGGCCGTTTAGAAACGTTAAATTTATTCTCACGCGTAAAAAGACGTATTCGAGATGTATTTAGGTATTTAAAATGATTAAAGGTTTTGATAATGTCGACGCAGAAAAATATTTCACCTTCAGAAATGCGGATAGAACTCGCGGCATTGGTTTCAAATTAGTGGGTAAACATTTTAATTTTAATGAAACTAAACATTTTTTCTTCAATCATATAGTTAATTTGTGGCATGGATTGCCAACCAGCGTAGTTCAAAATGATTCGATCGAATCCTTTAAAAAGAGACTAGATGCTTCTCTCGCCTTAAACCCCCAGTTGGAAGCATTTGTAGCGAGTAGAAATATTGAAGAATTTTCACTCGTAATTCCTCCTCTGTACTTTAAAATTTTTACTTTTAACTTTAAATTTGTTTCCTTCATTTCAATCTTTTTTTCTCGGTTTTGATTTAAAATTTTCACTCGTCTTCAAATTTTCTTACAACTTTTAACCTTCCTTCTTAAACAAACAGCTTCGTGGGGATCAGCCGGTCTGTTTTGCTACTTGGTTTTCTCTGTATTCCTTTGTATTCTTTGTATTTTCTACTAAATATACAATAAATCATTTAATTTAAAATCATGTAACATTTTGTAAACTTTATATTATCATTATTATTATTATTATTATTATTATTATTATTAGCCACTTTCACTATGTTTATGTAATAAATAAGCTAAATACCATTAATTTTGCCTAAAGAGCCTCCATGCTTCCAAGGGCATATATTAAGGTCAAAACAAACATCTAAAAATTGTAAAAAAAACTGTCACTTTTGTTCTTTTTTTTTTTAATCAAAAGTTTGAATTAAATTTAAATTTACTTTATAAAAGTTACGTTTTGTTTCTCTCTCTTCCTTCAACCATTTCTTGTTCCTCAATTCTAAAATTTTTAAATTTTCGGAGAGACCGAAATGCATTTAATATCTAAACTATTAATTGAAGCGTTTATACAAATAGTTTTCGCAAAAATACATTAATCGTATTACGTACTAACTTTAGTATACTTTTTCATATAAGAAATCAAACGTAATAATACACAGTTTTAGGGAAATGTGCCAACAGATACTTTCAAGCGAAAAGATTAGATTTTCTTTTAAAACATTTAAAAATTTAGCGAAAGTTAAATACGATACAAAAGAATTATTATATAAGAAGCGAAAATTATTTAAAGTATTTCATGTATGCGAACAGCAATATATATATATATATATATATATATATATATATATATTACACTCTTAACGGAGGGAGATTGTAGGCATCAATCGACCAGGGAAGTAGTTCAGGGTGGACATTAGGCAAGAGACAACGAGTGCTAGAATTCCCGTTTCTCCTGTCAGTCCTCCATCGCTGATCTTTTTCCGTGTCTCATCTACCCTGTGAGTAGTCCAGCATGCTCTCAAAAACACACGCTTCTCCTTCTATTCCTCACTACACATACACGCACTTACACACTACACAATCTTTTCAAAATGAAAAAAACAACAAAAAATGACTTCTTCTTCTTCTTCTTCAATTGGAGGAATTTTTGTGGGCGTTCGTCCTTGGCCACTCCTACCTGCGTAAAAAAAATAATAACAAACCCACGAAATACGTACATTTATAATTAATCTAAGCTGAATGATATCTGATGCTTTCGGACACGAGATGTAATACCGGTACTGTTATTGATAACGTTTTGTATTTGTTTTCGATAATTATATTTAATGAATTCGTATTTGAATAATACATAATGTAAAAAAGTAACATTTTCATATGATACTGTGAATATCTTAAATTCATAACAGTAACGTAACACACCAGGTGTGTGTGTATAAAGTAACGCGAGTGAAGAGACAAATCCAATTTGAATTATATTAACGCGAGTGAACATGGACGAGTAATATTTATTATACGTATTTTATAACAACTTTATATTCCATAGTAAGGTTTATAAGAGGTTGAAAATGTTTTTACGAGTTAAAAATCAAGTTGAAACTAGTTTAAACCAGTTCAAATCGGATTTGTCGCTTCACTCGCGTTACTTTGAAAATGAAAATGAAAATGAAAAGGTTTATTGGCACACTATAGTCCATTAACAAATATTATTAATACAATGACAGTTCATACTATACTAAGGGTAGAAATATATACAATTGATTAGAAATAATACTGTAATGTCGAAGTTAAGTGCAGCTACAGACAGACGTTTTCGTACCAAGAATTCCATAGCTTAGAGTTTAGACTTCAGTGGTTCCCAAACTGTGTTCCGCGGAACCCTGGGGTTCCACGGAGGCTTAACAAGGGTTCCGTGACACGTTTTCTAATCAGTCTAATCAGGTCTTAATATTAAGGTGAAATTAAGGTCCTAATATTTATACATAATTTTACCTTGTGGCTTTTTGTTAAATAATATTTTATATTCTTATTCTGACTTGAAATGGCACCATCGTGGATTTGGGATCATTAAATATTTTTCGCTAAAATTAAAATCTGCTAAGTATATGTAAAAAAATTTCGCTACTCGGCTACTGCAATAGTGTAATTTGACAGATTTTAATTTTAACGATTTTATAAAAGACTGGTTCTATTAGTACTGTTTTAAAATAAATATATAAATTCTGTCATAGTATTTAAAATTTGTCATATTATTTATGAAAAATTTTAATATAAATATTTTACTCGTGAGAATTTAACTGTAATTAATTTTGAGCAATATGTTTTCGCTAAAATTAAAATTTTCTAAGTTACCAGTTGATTTGATGTGTACTTGTTTCGTAATTAATTGTGAACCAATCAGTATAACTATAGCCGTTGGCGTGGTGCACTATCAAGTTAATTTCTGATAGGCTTTATTTACTTAAGTGTTTTCAGTATAAAAATTTGTATTGTGTTCATTACTAAAATCTGTAAGTTTTGTTGCTCAATAAATATTTTACAACTCTAAGTCTAATATATATATATATATATATATACACGGTGAACCAAAAGTAGGTGGACAGTAGGTTGAATACGGTTTGTGTTATATTATATTATAACTATGGTGTTCATTATAACTATGGTGTTTGTGTTTTATTATATTAAATATTATAACTAAATTTATTTAAATTTTATTTTGTATTATAGTATACAAAAAAATTAAATATGTATTCTCAAAATAAACGTTATCATTTACTGTCCACCTACATTTGGTTCACCCTATATATATATATATATATATATATATATATATATATATATATATATATATATATATATATATATTATATATATACAGGGTGTCCGAGAATTATCTGTACAATTTTTGGCTGTTATTAAAAGTCAACCATGAAGTGTAGAAATTCCAGTGTTGTCCCCATTTTACAGAGAATCTCATTAAGTTTTTTCTGATACCAAGTTTTGACAAGTTTTTTAGAAATTCCAGTGTGTCCGAAAATTATATGTACAATTTCATCTTTTAATAAAATTCTTGATAACACACGTAAAATTCTTAAACAAGATTATTTAGAATCTGTATTTTCAAAAGTTTCTTTTATTAAAGTAACGTTGTTACAAACATTCGATATGTGCACCATCAGTTATTCGCAAAACATCCAATCGATACTCCAAATGTTGCCATGTACGCTGCAGCATATCACATCAATTCGCTCAATAGCAGCTGTGATTCTTGCTTTTAAATCATCAATGTCTGTCACCCGCGTATTGTACACAAGATCTTTGACGAATCCCCAAAAAAGAAATCACGGTGTGATGTCGGGAGATCTAGCCGGCCAATGAATTGCACCTCCACGGCCAATCCACCTGTTTGGGAATGTCTCATTCAGGGACTTACGGACGATCAAGGCCCAATGTGGCGGTGCGCCATCTTGCTGTAAAATGATGCGTGGATGCAGTGCTTCCAATTGCGGATAGACAAAGTGTTGCAACATGGCCAGGTAGGTATTGGAGGTCACTGTTGATTCACCGAAGAAAAATGGTCCAATCACGCGATCATGTAACAGGCCACACCACACATTAACTTTAGGACTGTCTCTGATGTGCTCTTCTATGCAATGTGGATTTTGTGACCCCCATATGCGCACATTTTGTTTGTTTACCTTGCCTGAAACATGAAAAGTTGCCTCGTCCGAAAACATGATTCTTGCCAAGAACGCATTGTCCTGGTCGACTCTGTCAAGCAGAGTCATTGCAAATTCCTTACGGGAGACCTTATCTTCTTGCGTAATCTGTTGCAAGATTTGCAACTTGTAAGGATGCAACTTCAAACGTTTACGCAAGACATCATGCACTGTCGAACGAGGTATCTGTAACTCTCGTGATGCAATTCTTGTCGACTTGCGTGGACTGCGAACAAAAGCCTCTCGAATGCGCTCGACATTTTCAAAAGACGTTCGAGGCCGCCCTGCTCCTTTCTTATGCTCTACACTTACAGTTTCCTTAAACCTTTTATACCAAGCTCGTATGGTTACTCTTGATGGAGGGTTTCTGTTGCAATTAGTTCTAAACCTTCGTTGAACTTGTGTATCTGATTTTGTTTCGATAAACCATTCAACACACTGTGCTTTCTCCTGTGGATTCCTTAAGGATGAGGGGTGTGTATGAATATCTGAAAAAGAAAAAACTTGTCAAAACTTGGTATCAGAAAAACTTAATGAGATTCTCTGTAAAATGGGACAACACTGGAATTTCTACATTCATGGTTGACTTTTAATAACAGCCAAAAATTGTACAGATAATTCTCGGACACCCTGTATATAATATATATATATATATATATATATATATATATATATATATATATATATATATATATATATATATATATAGTTGTTCCGCGAAATAAAAACAAGTCTGTAAGGGTTCCGACAGTTAGTAAAGTTTGGGAACCACTGGCTTAGAGGATAAATGGCAGGACTCATGGATAGCTTGGATAATCGGGTTGGTTGATTTTTTAATTCTTTGCATTAGACTGTCTCTGTATTGAGCACGTCTTATTACCTCCGGCCCCCGGGAAGCTCGGGACATTGCGGGTAGCAAACATTTGCGAAGCTGAGCATCTCGGGGGTAATTTATGTAAGAGTCTAAAAGACCTGTTGTACAGCAAATTTAGGGTTCTGCCAGAACCTTTTTTATAATTCACCCAGAGTTGCTGTCCGTATATATTACTGTAGAAAGTACGAAAGAGAGTGTCTTTCGCTTCACTTGTCCAGAATTGAAAGTTCCTTATGGTCATATTTGCTTTAGCACACAGGCTTTGAGATTGTTTTCTTATATCCGAGTCATCACTCAAGGAGCTGGTAATAATTTGACCCAAATACGTAAACTCTTGTACTTCCTCAATTATTTCACCATTCATTTTAAACCTTATATTAGCTGGCTGATTGCAGCTTTTAGGATGAAATTGCATAACCATAGTTTTTGTAACATTAAAAAGAATATCGTGTTTCTGCGAGTACACTTCGCAGACTTTTAGTAGCCGATCCAGACCTTTAACAGAGGGACTTATTAACACCATATCATCGGCATAAACTAAGTTATTTATCCTTGTGTTATCTATACAACATCCCACTGTTGCCTCATTAAGTGAAGCAATTAATCCGTCAATATACACATTAAACAGCATAGGGGAGAGCAAGGAGCCTTGTCTCACCCCGCAAGAGGAGCCAAAACACTCGGATAGTACATTGCCCCACCTAACGGTGAAAGATTGGTGGGCATACCAAAATCTCAATACGTTTAATATGTACATGGGAACCTTCCTGTCTTCTAGTTTTTCAAATAAAATTTTGTGGTTCACCCCATCATATGCCTTACTTATATCTAGGAAACAGCTATAAATAGTTGAATTACTGTCAATGTATTTATATATTGTTTCTTTAAGTACATAGATACACAGATCAGTTGAGTGGGACCTTTTAAAACCAAACTGATTAGGAGATGTCCATAGGAAATCATTTAATCAGAGTAACAAGAGTTTTTCTAGGAGTTTCAAGAAGCAGGAAGCGACAGCAATAGGCCTGTAATTACTGCTGGACAGAATGTCTCCGTACTTATTTTTGACCAGGGGCAAGATATATACCCTCATGAACTCTGCAGGGATATAGCTATGAGCAAGCATGGCTGATAGGAACAATGATATATGCAGACATACTACGTCAGTGGCATATTTTAAGTGCTCATTCGATAAGTCATCTACCCCTGACACAGAACCAGTTATTAACTCTTTAATTAACCTCTTTACTTCAGAAACTGATATCAAAGTATTTTCCCTTGTCCCTCCCACAGTCGTTTCGCTGCAATCTATCTTAAGATTATCCCTACTCACACTGTTAAGAATGTTAGAGTAGTGGTTTTTCCACAGCTTTGCAATTTCATCCTCCCCCGACACCCCATCGATTGTCGGAGGGAGGACATTTTTGACACCCGTTTGATTCTTAACAAATTTCCAAAATTTGTTATTATCGTTATTTATGGAAGCTTCACAGGCTTTTGATGCTCGAATAGACTCTTCTTCCTGTTTATATCGCCTTATGGCCGCCTTATACTGACCCCTACTTCTACACATATACATGTATACTGGTCCTAATGTGGGTCTACCATGAAAGCACCACAAATCGTAGGCGTCTTTCGATTCCCTCTTCAGGAAGGGGGCAATAAAATCATTCCACCCAGGAATAATCATAGTATGATAGTTGTAAGACTTAATCAGGGGGTTTTCTGCTTCTCTTAACAGGGATACTATAATACCTATCTATGAGTTTACAGTGAGAATCATTTAAGCAGGGATTACTACTAGTGCAGTAGCTTAGACCCTGATTTTTGAAGTAAGTGGACATTCTGGACAAAAGCACCAAACTTGGCTCAAATGTTGTTCAGGACCTTAGCTACAAAATTTTCCCCGGAACCAAGACGCACAACCCTATCTTGGCTGCCATTTTGGAAATCCAAGATGGCTGCCAGCTAGAAATCAACAAACTATTGTGAGGAGTAATTGTAAATAAATAGTCCCTAAACCTACATATTTCGATGCCAGGATTGCTATAAAATAATCAGAATTACCCTTAAATGTTTATTTAATGTAAAATATTTAATAATATAACTATATAATATGTGCTTTTCTGTTTTGCAGGTGATTTGTGAACATGGATTGGAGCAAATGCATGGTTTGTCAAGAGAGCAAAGGTGAGACTCTTAAATGTCCACTCAATGCTGTGAGTGGTAAAAAACTGAAGCATATGCAACATTTATGGAGAATGTCAACCCATTCAAGAATCTTGGAAGACTACCAGTTCCTCTTCTTTTCAATGAAGAGGTGACTGTTGAAGATCTGGTTCAGAATAAAGCTGTGTGGCACAAGTCATGCCATGTTAAATTTAGTAAAGAAAAGCTTGAAAGGGCTACAAAAAAGAGAGAAAGGGCGGATGAAGGTGAAACCAGTTCATCTACGGGGAAGCGGGTTCAGCGGCATCCTATGGACAAAGCAACTTGTGTGTTTTGTCAACAAACACATGGGCATCTTCACGAATTCAGTACATTTGGCGCTGACGTCAATTTACGAATGATGGCTACAGAACTCAGTGACACAGAACTAATGTCTAGAATAGGAGGTGGTGATCTCATGGCCATTGAAGCCAAGTATCATCTGCAATGCTTGACATTTTATCGGAACCATTACCGCTCACTTTTGAGACAAAAACAGAGCAAGGAAGAAGGCTATGAAGAAAACTTGATGAAAGCAAAGGCAACAGTTGAGGTCGTTAATCATGTAGAAAATTGCGTGGAAGAAGGAATCTTTCAAATGAAGTTTTCTGTGCTATTTGATCTGTATCAAAAAAGACTTCGGGACTTAGGTATTAATAAGGAAATGAACAGAGGACGATTCAGAGAGAAGATTCTGGAGTATTTCCCATATGCCCAGGAAGTGAGTGATGGCAAGAGCAAAATCTTAGTTTTTCAGCAGGGAATTCAGGAAATGCTCAGAGAGACAAATAGACAGAATTTTGAAGGAGATACTATGATTCTTGCAAAAGCTGCTAGAATCATACGCAAGGAAATCGTCAACTTTACTGGATTCAAGTTTGCAGGTGCCTTTCCATCTGGTTGTCAACAGGAATCGGTACCTACAACCTTGAAAACCCTTATATCTATGATCACAAATGGTGCTGACGTGAAGGACCAAACACCAGAAGACTCCCCTGCAACTCTCACTGTCTCGCAACTTATCCTTTTTAATTTTAGGAACAAGCATACATCATCATCTAAGGTTCGCCATTCTTTGGAAAGAGAACCACCATTGCCTCTGTATCTTGGTCTGAAAATTCATACTGAAATTCGGTCAAAATCATTAATTACACAACTATATGAATTGGGTCTCAGTGTGAGTTATGACCGAATTCTTCAAGTCGAAAGCCAACTTGCAACAGCAGTGTGCCAGAACTTCAAGACCAAAGGAGTGGTTGTACCAGCTCAGTTTCGTCATGGACCATTTATGTTGGGGCACTTGACAATCTGGATTACAACCCATCTAGTACAACTGCCGTTGGATCATTTCATGGTACAGGATTAGTCTGTTTCAGTTCCCAACTGTCTCAAACTGTGGAACCAAACAAGGTGATCTTGTGCTACCTTCTCTAGGTTCAAAGGACTTGGAGTTACTCATGTCCTACTCAATTGTACCAGCTGTTGCAATGGACAAAACCAAGGTAGAAGTCCTGAAGTTGTCTAATGTGTCTGACCCTATTGAGGGACACTACCATGAAGCATGTTTC
Source organism: Bathynomus jamesi (assembly GCA_023014485.1). NCBI lineage: Eukaryota > Metazoa > Arthropoda > Malacostraca > Isopoda > Cirolanidae > Bathynomus > Bathynomus jamesi. The sequence continues at coordinate 436,271 of JAJOZX010003638.1, forward strand.
CAGGAAAAGGAGTGGATGAAAGAAGCGTTCAGGATCTTGGAGAAAGACACGATAGGGAAGGGTGATGTTATATCATGGTCAGCATACCACGCTACAAGGCAAAACAAGATGAAGATCAAATGAAAACCCTTTCCTACCTCCTTCCCTTATTCCATGAAAAGGCCGCTACTCCAGCGATGATCAAGCATGGAATGAATGTTGTTCGGTCTGCTACTGAATTCCTTAACCCCGGGAATCAGAAGAAAGGTTGAAGGAAAAACCAAATTACCCCTAAATTGGCATGACTTCCTTCGAGACTCTAGAAACAAGCAAGAACTGTTCGCTTTCCTATCAGACAAGGTTGCTGCAATGGAAGTTCCTAACAACAAAGAAGTTGTTATTACATCAGGACCTGAAGTCATCATCAATGGGGCCGACCGCACAATGCCAAGATGCGACCATGAGGAGGCAGACACTAGACTGTTCATTCATCTTCAAGATGCAATAAAGGAAGGGCACATTAACTGCATGATCAGAACTGTAGACACGGATGTTATTGTCATTCTAATAGGAAAATTCCATCACTTGACGTCCATAAGATCTGAAGTAAATATTTGGGTTGGTTTTGGCACTGGGAAAAACTTCACTTACCATCATATTAACACAATCTGTGCCTCTTTGGGTGAAGAGAGATGCACATCCCTACCACTGTTTCACTGCTTCACGGGATGTGATACAACATCATCCTTTTACGGAAGGGGCAAGAATACGGCATGGGCAGCATGGCACCATTACCCTGAGGTAACACAAGCATTCACATTCATGGCACGAAATCCATTTGCAGATGTTGACGCCGAAACTCCCCACTTCAAGCTTCTTGAACGGTACACAGTTGTCCTCTATGACAACACCAGTGACATTGAACGTGTAGATGAGGCAAGAAGGTCATGTTCTGTCAGAAGGGAAAAGCTATGGAGACTATCCCACCAACTCAGGATGCTCTTCTCCAACACACCAGGAGGGTCACATACCAGGGAGGAATATGGTCGACCTGTGAGAGAAGTGAACAGAATCTTCCAACTCCTGAAGGATGGGGATGGACCTTTAGCGAAGAGTCCCAGTCATGGACACCAGTTTGGACCACAAGACCAGTAGCATCTAAAGCTTGCAGCGAATTGGTCAAATGCGGCTGCAAGAGCAAGAGTGGATGTGGCACCAGGTGTGCTTGCAAGAAGGCCAGGTGGAAGTGTACAGAACTGTGTAGCTGCAACTGTGCAGTTTAACATATAGCGTCGAGCGGGGTGAGTTGGGACAGTTCGGGACAGGGGGTGAGTTGGGACAGTAGGCATTGCAATGCTAAATGCCAAGATATTTCCATTTTATGGTGCCCATTTAATAGCCCTGCCCTTACTCTACAAATGTTGTTAATACAAGTTTTCTATAGAACCACGATAATGCATGAAAATTGTGCAAATATGAAAGGGTAGCATTTTGACCTTTGTAGAATTTCATTTTTTAAAATGCACATATTTTGCCAATTTTCCTCTCCCACATTCAGTTATAGAGCTAAAGGTCTACTTTTTGGTGGGTGAAATCTTCAATTGTTATAGTTTCGTTGATTTTTCTTAAACATGGTTTTCTTGAACATGGTTTTTGTGTTAAAATATTCACGATTTTCACTGTATATGTTGTACGAAGTGTGATTTCTGCAGTAAACATACTTCTGATCAGCTTAAAAGTTGTTTTATTGATCTGATCATGCCAAAAAACATATAGTTTGATGCCAAACATGCCAAGGGAATTCTCTATTGAAACTTATATCAGAAATTCCATTTTATCTATGGCGGCCATCTTGAAATCCAATATGGCGGCCAAGTAATGGTCTCTGAAAGTGGTTCCGGGGATATTTTTAATTGTTGGTCCAAAATATACAAGTAGGGAAAGTTTGGTGCTTTTGTCCGGATTGTCCACTTCAACTTGTTTAGCTGCCCTACTATACAGGCAAGATGCAAAATTTCTAAATTATTAAAGAGGTGACTTGTTCTGTCTTTGTATTCTATTCTCTGTTGCATATTAACATTAGACCAATCGACGCGATTATTCTTACCTATTGAGTTCTTAAGTCGTGTTGCACATAAATTGGTAAAGTTAATTAATATTTCTAATGATCTATGATCAGAAAGAAGGAAATCATGCAGAATATGAACTCTAACAATTCGATATTTTAGATTATTACTAGTGAGACAATAATCAATCCACCTGGTGGTACCACTCATATCACTAACGTATGTAAAATTACCACTGGTTACCCCTAATACATCTACATCACATACTTAAATTGGCCGACTCGCACATGTTACCCAACTCTACAAAGAATTCCGAGTTCACATGCGCGTTAAAGTCCCCCATTATTATACAGAGAATATTTGGGGTTATCTGATAATGACTTAATTTTGTACAGCAAATCAATGTATTCATCTAGATTACTGCCGTTGTTATATGGTAAATAGCAGTTTACAATTAATATGCAATCATTGTTCACTTGTAATTCAATGCCTAACAACCTTACATTATCGCTTGTTAAAAATTTTATATGTTTTGACAAATTTTTCCTTATTAAGAAAGCAACACCGCCAAAAGGCCTTTACTTTATATATACACCCTGTATTTCACTTTCTTAGAAAAGCATGCAGTCGAAAACGCGACAGTAACCATCAAACTTAAAGAACAAAAATGGGGTCACAAGCCAAAAAAAAAAACAGTAAAACGTTGTAGGGAAGAATCATTAGGATAGGGAAAGTGGAAAGAACCCCTTTTGTATCGAGTTGAGCCAAATACAGGGTGTTCCTAAAGTGGCGCAACTCAATGTATATAACTTTATGTATAGTGGGTTGCCGCACTTTAGAAATACCGTATAGTTAACGCTTGGAGTGCTTCATAGGAAAGATCATCATCAGCCTGCTTCACCACATCGTTAAGATAATGGAAATCGTTGCAAAGAAATCCAAAAATATGTTTTGCGATGACGTGCCGAGTCCATTTTCGAGGAGCAACAGATGGTCATTGTATAGGAAAGTGGGTGAAAAGAATTAATTATACTACACTTCTCTATTTTCACTACAAAATGACATACTGTATTTCCTGGCGTCCGTAATAAAACATTTTTAAATCTAATTTTTGTGCCATGCAGTCTTCATTAATTCGAGACGATTGTTTGTACAATTATTCTTTCCAAATAAACAAAAGTCGTATATACGCGAACTGAGTACAACATAAGTTTAAAAAATCCCACATTTAACGGCAATGAATATTCATTACACGAAGGTTTGGTCTACAATGATATGAAAACTAACTTACGTATCTTAAGAACATTTTATTCACGATCTTAACGAAGTTCTCCAACGTTAAAGAACGTATTTGTATGTGAAGATGTATACAATGGAGCCCCGATTCTCCGTGGATGTGACTCATCGGTGACTCGTTTCCCGCTCACCAATCGTGACCATTGTTTTATATTCTCCGCGCCGACAACCTGATTCCTCGGCGCCGATCCGAAAATTATCGAAATTTTCGGAAAAAAAATCCCCCTAAAATGTATTGTATGGTACACACTTTTAATTTACAATATATGTTTCAACGTAAGTTTAAAAACAAAGGTCAAATACCCAAATGTTGGCACCGAACCTCCAGCCGAAGGCGAGCCGACTATTATACATATTTTGGCGCGATAAATGTTGAAATTAATGTGTATTGGCATAGATACTGTAAATAAACCATTTAAAATAGCATGTGGGGTGATATCTAGGGCCTACGGGATAATTTTCAAGGACCGTTGCGATTCCTCAGCGAATTCACTTTTTCCCCGTGGAGAGCCTCCCCATTACGTCGGGGAATCGAGCCAAGACTGTACTTTGTTCAGCTAAGTATATTTACGCGTCATTCGCTTTGTAAAACGAAACGAGTTACGCGAGGAACCATTTAACTCAATGAAAGATTATTTATAACTTTTGTGGATACATAAATTATCATACAACGATTTCTTTATGGAAATATCGTACCTGGTCTCGTAGTCACGGTGGGATGCAGGATTTCTCTTATTGTGGATGTCAACAGTTGATAGTTTATACCTTCGTGTTGAGGTTACGTTGCGTTAGTTTCCCATAGTCTCATTGTTGCTCTTGTCTTTTTCTTATTTTTATTTATATATATATATATATATATATATATGCAAATAACTGCAATGACCGCGCAGTATATAAATGAATAGAAACGACATAAGTATTAAGGAACGTTTCTGCACACGAGGAGGAGAGATAACGAAATAATGAAAAATGAGGCGAACCGCCTGGGAATCGAACCCAGGGCCTTCCAATTGCCGGTCGGACGCTCTACCATTATGCTACGGACCTCACTCAATCACAAATCGAAATTCTCCCAAATAGGGCAGAAACCAATGCCCTCAGAGAGCACCCTCGCAAATCGTGAATATGCGCAAATAACTGCAATGACCGCGCAGTATATAAATGAATAGAAACGACATAAGTATTAAGGAACGTTTCTGCACACGAGGAGGAGAGATAACGAAATAATGAAAAATGAGGCGAACCGCCTGGGAATCGAACCCAGGGCCTTCCAATTGCCGGTCGGACGCTCTACCATTATGCTACGGACCTCACTCAATCACAAATCGAAATTCTCCCAAATAGGGCAGAAACCAATGCCCTCAGAGAGCACCCTCGCAAATCGTGAATATGCGCAAATAACTGCAATGACCGCGCAGTATATAAATGAATAGAAACGACATAAGTATTAAGGAACGTTTCTGCACACGAGGAGGAGATAACGAAATAATGAAAAATGAGGCGAACCGCCTGGGAATCGAACCCAGGGCCTTCCAATTGCCGGTCGGACGCTCTACCATTATGCTACGGACCTCACTCAATCACAATCGAAATTCTCCCAAATAGGGCAGAAACCAATGCCCTCAGAGAGCACCCTCGCAAATCGTGAATATGCGCAAATAACTGCAATGACCGCGCAGTATATAAATGAATAGAAACGACATAAGTATTAAGGAACGTTTCTGCACACGAGGAGGAGAGATAACGAAATAATGAAAAATGAGGCGAACCGCCTGGGAATCGAACCCAGGGCCTTCCAATTGCCGGTCGGACGCTCTACCATTATGCTACGGACCTCACTCAATCACAAATCGAAATTCTCCCAAATAGGGAGGCAATTGGAAGGCCCTGGGTTCGATTCCAGGCGGTTCGCCTCATTTTTCATTATTTCGTTATCTCTCCTCCTCGTGTGCAGAAACGTTCCTTAATACTTATGTCGTTTCTATTCATATATATATTATATATATATATATATATATATTGGTATCCAAAGTTGATTTGGTCTACTTTGTAATTCTAAAGAGTAATATGGACACGATATTTTTTTATTATCATATTTTCTATTTAAAATATTTAGTTAATATTTGTTTCCATAATAATAATAATAATAATATTATTATTATTATTATTATTATTATTATTATTCTCATAATAAAAGAGCGTGCAGGCAATATTCACACACACACACACACACAAACTATAAGTGGAAATGAACTTTCCCCTTTTAAGAACGCCATTATTTTTCTTTTTTTTTCCCTATAACCTTTATAACCCAAAAATAGTAGGATCACATTACGTTTGCTTTATGTAAAATTACAGTCGATGAGACATCGTGTAATTTAGATTCCTTTCTTTATAGGGGGAGCGGGGTTGTGGGCGCGAAAAGATTTATTATAAGGAATCGCAAAAGTGGGAGTAAATGGCGTGAAATGAAAGTAAAATAAATTAAGTGTAAGTATTTTATTAAGGCTGCTTTTATTAGTTTATTAAAAAAGGCAAAAGTATTACAAAATTTATTTCTAATAATCAAGATTTGATCCTTTCATAATGAAAGCTTTACTCTTCTTCATCAGTCGAGACATTAGAATTAGAATATTAGAACTATATATATATATATATATATATATATATATATATATATATGCAGTAAACCCTCGTCCAACGCGGGACTTAGGTTCCTCGAGAACGGCGGGTTAGGTAAATCCGCGTTGGACAAACTTAATACCTTATGGGATAAATGGGGATACGTGAACGCGGCCGCGTAAAGCCTCCCATTAATACTTAGATACGTAGATTTTTTTATATACACATAAATGAATTTCCCTACCTATATTGTATAGGAAATAAGAACATAATAAAATCATAAACATAATATGATATAAAATGAAAATAGCACGTATCTTTTCTTCACTCTTTCGGATGGTGCGTATGGTAGACTCATTCACGTGATACTCGCGGCCAAGTGATGTTATGCTCATACCACCACGCAACTTATCTAGAATCTTTATTTTTTCGGCTAATGTCATAACCTTACGACTTTTCTTCTCTTCACTATCACTCGCGGATGCTTTACGTTTTGGTGTCATACTGTTGTCTAAGGGTAATAGCAAAACAACGGCAAAATACGACAAAAACAATCCAACACAACTTCACTCAACTTAACGCGGTAGCGGGACTGAGACAAAGGGTGATGCGAGGGGTGACGCCAGAGGGAAGGAGATGCGGAAGTGTTGGAGAGTGTAGGGGAAAACACTAGAGCGCGCATTGGCACGCGTACAGTACTACTGTATTAGAGCGTGTTTGGCGGACCGTGTATAATCAAATTTTCCGCTTTCGGCAAATAATTAATTGTTCGCATTTATTTTTCCGTGTATAAGCAAATTCGCGCTGGACAAACACGCGTTGGACGAGGGTTTACTATATATATATATATATATATATATATATATATATATATATATATATATATATATATATATATATATATATATATATATATATATATATATATATAAAATAAGCGAAATAACATTACCAGCAGATGAAATTTCATTACGTCCTCCAACATTATCTAGATTCTAGACTAGACTAAGGGTTGGAAACCTGCGTTTCCGAAGACGTTCTTGTGATTCTTAAATTAGAAATACTGTATATGTCAAGTTCTTGACTCATAATACAGATAAGAAATTATGAACTGAAACACGTATGAATAATACAACACAGTATGACTGCTGTTTCACATATTAATATTATTGTTAATTATTATTATTATTATTATTATTATTATTATTATTATTTATTATCAGTATTTTTATTTTTTAGTATCATGAATTGAATACAATATAAAGAAGTTATTTATATTAATTATGTATTTATCGCTAACGCATGTAATTCTGTTTATTGTATTATTGCATTATGATCATAAAACAACAAAGAAAATGTATTTATATCTGTGACTCTTTATTCCTGATAATTTTTTTTTATTATATGACCTAATGTGGCTCTCAAGCTGTTCTAAAAAGGTTCCGCGACCTTTGATCTATGTAGACACTGTTGTAAGCTACCGAATTGGTCAAAGACATTTCCAAATTCTTGGAAAGTTAATGGTATTTACGTCATGCTTAATTCTTCGTTTTTCTTTTTCTTTTTAATGCAGGAAGGAGGGGCCAAGGCAAGGTTTTAACCCTTTAACACCGGGAGGTCTTGTAGGATTAAATTTGAATGCATCTGAAATGGTACGTATTGGGCCCAGACGTCGATAAAGGGTCAAGGTTATTCTAACTCTTTAGATTTAGTTGCAGAGACATTATTAAGTTTAATCTTTCTCCAAAGGTGGAAATCTAATGGTGTAAGATCGGGTGTTAAGAGCATCAAAGAAACCTGTCCCTTCCACTTAATTCAAGGCTTCCCAACCTTTATCATGTGCGACTCCGAAATTCATGTACACACAATTCACAACCCGAAACACTGGTCGAAGTTCGACAAACTCCCGGAAAGTTATATATATATATATACCTTTCCTTTCAACCTTTCAAATGTTCCGGCGATGATTCCTCATTTCACGAAGGTCAAGCTTGTCACCCCTCCTCTCGAGTTGGCCTGGTGAAGTAGTGAGTTGGTTTCTTGTACTCTCCACCTCACGTAGCCAGGTACGCCCGGCTAATCGGGGATTGTTCTGAGCCAGGCGTCTAATCTTCTTTTGAAGATGTCCACTGCAACACCACTCGTGTTCCTTAGGTCTTTGGGCAGCTGATTAAACAGTTTTGGTCCTCTCACGACAAAACTATTTTCTTTCAGGGTTAAGGATGTACCCTGTCTAGCCTTTAATTTGGGAACACGACACAGTCTTCCTTTTCTACTTTCCACTGTTGTTTGGGGAGTTACAGGGTTCGGAGTAAGATTAGGGACTAGTTTCTCCATTATTTTCCAAGTGTAAATAATGGTGTATCTCTCTCTCTCTCTCCTCCTTTCCAGTGAATATAGTTTTAATTCGCGTAACCTTTCCCAGTAGTTTAGTTCTTTGCACCCCTTGATCTTGGCTGTGAAGCTTCTCTGAATCTCTTCTAACTGTATAATGTCTTCTTTTTTATATAGGGATGTAAGGACCGAGCAGTATTCTAATTTGGGTATGATCAGTGTTTTCAGTAGAGGAATCATTACATTCCTATCCCTTCGTTTAAAGGTTCTCAATATCTGACCCGTTATTCTCTTTGCTCTGTTTACTGCTATCTTATTTTGTGTTTCAAATTTCGCATCATCAGTCATTACAACCCGTAAATCTCTTGCTTTAGAATTTCGCTGAATTTCCTGTCCATTTGAGGTATAATATTCCATGGATTTTAGGTCCTCCCTTTTTCCTTACCATAACAGCTGAAATTTCTCAGTGTCAAACTTCATATTGTTGTCTTCGGTCCACTTGTAGATTCTGTTCATGTCGGTTTGTTGAGATCGTATATCTTCTGGGTTTCTTATTTTTCTACTGATCTTTGTGTCATCGGCAAAGGATGTTACTGTGCTGTCTCTGGTAATGTCCTCATCTATGTCAGTTAGCATGATTATGAAGAGTAGTGGAGCTAATACTGTTCCTTGTGGTACTGAGCTGAGGACCTCTGATTCTGATGAAGATACTCCTTGTACTGTAACGACTTGCCGCCGCTCACTAAGGAAATTATATATCCATTTCCCTACTTTTCCTGTTATTCCCATATATTTCAGTTTATGTATTATGATTCCGTGGTCACACTTGTCGAACGCTTTGGCAAAGTCTGTGTATATGACATCATAGTTTTCATTACTTTCAAGTGCATCAATAATGTTGTTGTAGTGTTCCATTAGTTGTGATAGGCATGATCTGCCTGACCGAAACCCAAGTTGGTTATCATTGAATTTTTTCTGAGTTTCCAAAAAGTCATAGATTTTCTGTCTAACTATTCTTTCAAATATTTTAGTGAGATGAGATGTAAGCGACACTGGCCTATAGTTTTTGGCCACTTTATATAGTGGGACTATGTTCGCGCTCTTCAGGATGCCCGGTATTTCTCCCGTGTCTAGTGATCGTCTCCATATCCAATACAGGGGCTCAGCGATTGCATTCTCGCAGTTTTTTATCAGTGTGGCATTCCATTTGTCCGGTCCTGCCGCTGAGTGTGCTTTTAGTTTCCCTATAGCTTGTGTAATATCATCTGTCGTAAAGTCGAAGTCCGTTATACTTTTTCCTTGTAGTTCTTCTTCAAAGAACGCGTTTCTATTGCATATCAGTTTGTCAGTTTTTGGGATACTGAAAGATGATTCGTAATATATATATATATATATACATATATATATATATATATATATATATATATATATATATATATATATATATATAATATATATATATATACTTCATAAGCATAGCTTAGTATACTTATAATGTACTTCGCACTATATATATATATACTTCATAAGAACAGCGTTTATTATGCGCGGGAAGGGAAGGACTGTTATATGCAACTACATTCATGATTGATAAATGTGTAGTCGGACGGCCGTAGGAAGAGAATTGAAAATAAAAGTATCAGATCAGTTCGCGACTGCAAGGATTGGGAAGCCCTGACTTAATTTATTTTAAATGGTCTCTTTATTAATCTTTATATAAAGTATTTCCAGTTTATTAAATTATTTATTAATAATTATTCTAACAAACAAATTATGTCTATTAGTGTACGGACGCGAGTGTATACACATTAAATAGAACGTAATGTAACCATACACTTCCGTAACGATAACTTAATGCAGGGCTGTCCAACTAGCGGCCCTCAACACATTTGTTTGAGACCCTCGATTAAGTCTCCAAAATATTCTTCAGACTTTTGCCCCAAGAACGGTACCCAAACTTAAGAGACTTTGGATTAAGGATGCGCTCTATGTTTGGAAGTAGTTACTCGTGTGAGAGCGCCTTTTCCTACGTGAAATTTATAAAGTCTCGTTATCGTTCTTCCTGAACGAATGAATCACTGTCACACTCGTTGAGACTCGCTACAACCGACATAAATGTGGATATACCCATCTTGGTGAAAGAGATAGATCGTCCTCAGTGCTCTCACTAATTATGATTCAATAAATCTAGTGAAAGTAGAGAGATGTGAAGTTAATTAATAAAGATGCAAAGTATTGTAAAATGTTTTTTATTTATTTATATAACCGCACAATCTTTATTTATATTAATTTTTAGACTGTGCCCCTCCCCCCTGGCAGATACCGCAGGAGCAATATGGCCCCCTTGAGGTTAGAAGTTCGACAGCCCTGACTTAATGCAAAAGATAATTTTACGCATTTTTATAATGACGTCAGAGCGATTTCCTGGTTTTTTCCGTTTGGCGGATTGCTACAAATTTTTATGAAACTTATCAAATCAATTATTATTTACAAATTTTATCTTAAGGAAATGTAAGTTAAGTTAGGTTAGGTTAGTTTTAGTTAAGTTACGTTTGGAATTAGAAATTTCCTTTGGATAAAACTCGTAAATAATTGATTTGCTAATTTTCGTAAAAATTTGTACCAATCCGCCAAACGAAAAAGACCCTTTCTCGCTAAAAATATTTGGAAAATAATTTAAAAAAAATAGCATATGTAGCAATTTGTAAATATGTCGTCATATTTGTCGTATGTCTGTGGGATTTTTAATCCGATAAGATAGTAGTATGACGTCACGCAGCCCTCACGTCCTTTCATGAGATGTATTTGAGGATAAAAAAAAAATACTGTACAGCCGTTGATGAGGCGTATTTGAGGTGGGAGGGTAGGGAATAGGTTAAGTTAAGGGGAGACTTCATGAACCTTTATGAGGTACATTTAAGGATGGCGTAGCCTCTCGGAGTTGGGGATTGCAGTAGCCCCGCGGAGGTTCCGAGGGTGACAAATAGAACCCGGAATCACCCAGCCCACGCGTTCCACGTACACCACGCCTACACGCCCACGTTGAACCCACGCACTAACCCCGCAGCGTCTTAACCATGCCCACACCCCTCCCGGTTGCATGATATCGTTTTCAATGTGTTTACAGACCAGCAGGAAGGAGGGGCCAAGGGCGAACACTCGCAAAAATGCCTCCACACCCATGTAAGAAGGAGAGAGACAAAATCAAGGTCTCCAAGGCACATAATGCCTTCTTTTTATAAACCCTTTCGCTGCGCCGAATTTAGCAACGCTTCGAATCTTGGAACCGTTTAGGGGTCCCCGCAGCGAAAGGGTTAAAGAATTTGTAGTATGTAAAATGCATGTATGTGTAGTGAAGAATAGAGGGGGAAGTGTGTGTTTGAGAGCATGCTGGACTGCTCACAGGCTAGATAAGACAGAAAAAGATCAACTAAAGGTTCAGTAACAGGAGAAACGGGAGTTCCAGCACTCCCTGTCTCCTGCCTAACGTCCCCCCTCCCACTCCTCAATGGACCAGGGAGTACTTCCCTGGTCGACTGGTGTCTACAATCAACGTCAACGTTATATTCTATTTCCTTAATACAAACCTGCGCCATCTATTGCCAGTGAATACAATTAACGCATTGCGTCACTATTTAAAACTAGATTAATTAATGATATTTTGAAACGTTATAAAAGAGTTGCGATTCAGTGTTGCTTTTTCATAGTCTTATTTATGAAAAAAGACGCAAATCCACTAAAAACTAATAATTATATTTTCACTGTGGAATTCTATTTTTGCCTGTCGGTTCGCCTAACGCAGGGGTTCTTAACCTTTTTTCTTAAGTGAGCAAATTTTTGGCACTTAATTACAGAGTGAGCAACATGTATAAAAAAAAGCCTTTAACTTAAACTTAAAGTTTAAATTAGATAAATATTTAACTATTTAAATATTTCTTTAAACGCATGCAAACTTCATAATGCTTAATTAAATTTTTTAGGTATATTGAAAAACATCAATAAGTTCTAATTCTGCAGCTGCTATTTCCTCTTGTTTGAAAATTTGTGTCAAATCATCAATCTCGAAATTTATGTAGTTTGTCAATAATAATTGAAAGTTTGGTAGATGCTCTTTTAAGTGTTTGAAACTCTCTTCGAACTCGTCACTAATGTTTTCGAGTGCTTTTACTACGAGTGATGGACAGTTGCTAGCAGTTTCAGCCAAACATTTTTTAAGTTCAGGAAAATGATTAAGATTCTCCTTAGAAACTTGGCTCTGAAAAAGTTGGGTTTTTTTTAAATCCCGTAATTTCCTCATATAAGGCAACAACAAAATTATTTTTTCCTTGCAACCTCAGATTTAAGTCGTTTAAATGGCTAAAAATGTCGACCATGAATGAAAATGTTATCTTGAAGTCAGCAGTAAAAATTTCAGGAAAAATATTATCCTTTTTGCTTTGCATTAGAAAAGCAGGCTTTGTTCGTGAGCAACATTTGCCCATTTGAAGAGCAACATGTTGCTCGCGAGCGACAGGTTAAGAACCCCTGGCCCTAACGCATAAAAATAACGCATCTATTACACTGGGTAACAAACTTTGAAAATTTTTCTGTTTATTGTGATTTTTCTGTCGTTTCTTAATGATTTCGGGGCGCTGATTCCAAAAATGATATTGGTTTTGCTCTATCATCAACCGTTTCAAAAATATAGGTTATCACACTTTTCATATGGCAAAGTATATAAAGAAGGCTAACATAAATATTTTCTGAAAATAAAAACACTATTGGAAATTAATGTTTATTGAGCCAAAATTGTTTGACAAACCCAAAATGGTGCAAAGGATATAATATATATCATGAGGAGAACCGATAAGAGAATAACAAGCCTCGTTATGCAGTGTGCGTTCCTTAAAAATGCACTGAAGAACTCGACTTCCGCGTATGAACATTTTTATCCTTTCTGATCAGCGACCATACGTAGTCTCCCATCATGGAAGCATCCCAATGGCCCTGGTACCTTTTCTCCATCGTTTGAATATCTTGATGGAATCTTTCGCCATGTTCTTCACTCACATCGCCCAGGTTATCACGAAAAAAGTCTAGATGTGAATGCACCATTTTGCCATAGCACCCCATTTTGCCATAGCATTTAATCAAGTTTGACACTAACTCCTTATAGTTTGGTGCTTTATGGTTGCCTAAAAACCCACGAACCACATCACGGAACGCACACCAAGCCTCTTTTTCGATCGGAGTCATCTTGGCTTCAAGGTTCTTTGAATTCAACAGCGCCTTGACTTGTGGTCCTACAAAGATGCCAGCCTTGACTTTGGCCTCAGAGAATTTAGGGAACATGACCCGAATCTGTTGGAAAACTTCCCTTCCAAAATCTAACGCAGTTACAAACTGCTTAATTAGACCCAACTTAATATGGAGAGGTGGTAGCAGAACTATGTCAGGCTTCACAAGTGGTTCCCTGAGTACATTGTACTTTCCTGGTTGCAGTCCTTCACGTGGAGGCCACTGAACTGTTTTATAGTGCTCAGTTGAAGCCCTGCTATCCCACAGGCAAAGAAAACATGAATATTTAGTAAACCCTCCTTGTAAACCTAACAGGAAACCAATCATTTTGAAATCACCACACACGTCCTAGTTATATTGTTCATACCTGATTTGAGTGAGCAGTTGTTTGACATTTTCATAGTCCTCTTTCATTTGAACAGAATGTGCAACTGGTATAGATGGATATTTGTTCCCATTGTGGAGTAGAACAGCTTTTAAACTCCGAGTTGAACTGTTAATAAACAGGCGCCACTCTGAGGGTATATGTGTTAACCCAATAGCTGTGAATAGACCATTAACCTCGCTGCAATAACAGAGAGAGCCATTAACATCGTAGAACCTTGCAAACTCTTCATGCCGCTTTCGGTATACAGTGCTCTTGCAGTCTTCTCCAAGCAAATTCCACTCTTTGAGTCTGGAGGTCAGAAGCTCAGACCCTGATTTCGTCAGACCCAAATCTCTAATTAAGTCGTCCAATTCCCTCTGATTTGGAAAGTGAGGGTTTGTACTGAAAGTTACTGTATATTCTTCATCATGACTGTCCTCACCAGCCGACATCTCAGATGAGCTAGCTGTATCCTCATTTTCAACCTGCAAAGCAAAGAAACAAAATATAGGCATAGCTATATATGTAGAAGAGCATCAGCACTAAGAAAAATCGACACATAATGACCCACAGTCTGTAAATACAGAAGGTAAAGTGATGGATAGATACCTGTCCTGGTGGACGTGGTATTGGAAGACCTTCGCCATGTGGTACAGGAGCTATGGACGACGCTGCTTGGATACTGAAGAGTCTGCCTTCCTTTAACTTTCCTGTACTTAGAAACATCTACCATGCAGTAGTAGCAATCGTCGTGGTGGCTCTTTGGCTCTCTCCATATTCTAGGTACCGCAAAGGGCATTGCCTTGCGTACTCCCCGCAGCCACCCTTCAAGTGTGGAGCGGCAGCTTCCACAGATCACATGGGGTGCCCAGGGCTTATCTTGGTCACCCATAGGCATACCAAAATACAGCCGATACGCGATCCAGAACTTGGTGCCTTTTACAATCTTGTGCGATACTTGCTTGGGGCCTATGTAATACCCACAAACGTAGCAGAATATATCCGGCGAGTATTTACAAGCTCTAGTTGCCATTCTCTTTACCAAACTGTACTACATTAATCATAACCTGCAGATATAGAGAGAAGAGTTATTAAATCTGCAACAGATTCCAGATTCCAGAAAAAAGATGTATTCACAACACTGAAATAATGTTCGCAATAAAAAAGGATCGATAACACTCAAATCGTCGGCACAGAGAAGCACAGAAACACAGTACCTCAGTGCTGGTAACCATCAGACAAACAACCTGCTTTCTTTGTGTGCTCACACTTACTGACTTCTCAGACTCTGCGCTCTTCTTTATATAGCACAGTGGAAGTTTCGGGCAATTTCTAGAGCAAGAAACTGTCAACGAACATCTGGATTGTTCTCAACAATTCCTGATTATTCTGATATTGCTGCGCCCATAATAACATTATACTGGTAAAACATGAAAAATGGATTATCTCTGAAACCATTGATGATACACACAAACCAAGGCCAGATTTGGACTCAGCGCCCACAAATGCATATAAAAACATAAAAATTCTATATAAACAGAATCAGTGTTACACAGTGTTATAGTCAAACAACGGACCTTTCCACACTCATCATGAAAAAGTTCTAATTTAGGGCTGGGCATCCGGGATCCCGGAGGAAGTAAAGTATCATAGACTCTCTCATTTCCCTGAATTTCGATCCCGAGATTTCCCCGTACAGTATTCTATCATACTTTCAGGCGGGAGACTTTTAAACAGTTTTATTATGAAGTATATTTATTTCACGCAAAGGCTTTTCACAATTGAAGTTTTCGTTCACCTGTTTTTAACTTTGTAAACCTTTTCGCTTGAGTATGGGGTGAAATAATATCCCGAGATCCCGGATGCCCAGCTCTAAGTTCTATATCCACACTCCTTGCTAAAGAAATTATGGTCTTTACGTTTATTTTAATGATTAAGTCAAAATGACGGTTCCATAATACCTCGTTGGTGTACCTCAGGGTATATTTCACCATGCAACAGACTGCAGACAATTTGAAACAAAATTGCGTGTGAACAACTCAGGTGTGTGCAGTCTGTGCAATTCACGGAGGTGATAAAATTTTTAGCTAAAATTAACGCACATTTAAAACGAAATTGAGCAACGCTGTTTCAACGAATGTGGAGAGACCGCCATGGACGGCGTGTATTGGAGCTAATACACGTTTCTACGTTTCTATGCCAAGTGGGGACCTACTCCCACCATTTTGCACGGTGCTCAAACTTCCTTGGACCAGACACTGCGTGTGAAGCTCTATCACATATAGTGATGGATCGCAACAATTGTGGAGACTGAGTTTATGAGACAATAATAATTATAAACGTGGTCATTAAAGTAGTAATTTTTTCGTAAAATATGATTCTTCTGACATCAAAAACCCACCCGCAGTGATCAAGGGCAGATATAGGGGGGGGGGGGGGGTCGGCAACGTCCGGACCCTGCCTCAGTTTCTCGCAAGTGCCCCTTTTTCAAGTGCAAATGCCCTATTTGAATGATGTGTATGCCTCTGAAAACAAATTTTGTTTTTGTAAATAGATCATGGTTATTTTATTTTATTCAAATTCTATTTTGAGTCTTTATTTGTATACGTTGTACTGTACTTCCAAATTTGTAACTGCAGTGGTTTTCATAGGTGCCCTTAGTACTTGTGCAGCCATATCACTATTTTTATCTTCATCTTATTCTGATAGCAAGCCCGTAGCCAGTGGGGGTCGAACGACAGGAAAGGTCCACTTTTGTAACCATAGTTATAACTTATGATGTGATATTATAATATATAACATTATTTAGTAAATAAACACGCATTTTTTTTGCATTTTCTTTTGAAACTTCACAAATTACTCTAAAATATTTTAAAGCCCCTCCGCAGTGACTAGGTCGTTGCACCAAAAGGTTCGCCTTTCTACAATTTCGACCCCTTTACTTGGGAAGTCCTGGCTACGGGACTGGATAGTTCTTTTAATTGGCAAGACATTCGTAATTGTTTTGAAAATTTTCTGTAATAATTGTTGTACCCAAATTAGATTTTTATTTTGTATCATATTTGAATGAGACTGATCTAATAAAACAATACAATTGATTTTACACTCGCTCATTGATGGTCTGTTTTAAGAAACAATTTTTAGCACTGTGCCCTTTTTATTTTAGGGGGTGCCCTTTTTTCTTTGGACCCCCCTTACTGAAATGCCTAGATCCGCCCTTGGTGATTTCGATCACGCGGAGATCATGTCATTTTTGATAAAGGAGACTCCGCCATGATAGCTTATGTAGTGTTAAAACATCATGCTGATAATAATCTGAAGGTCCTGGATTTAGAGTCTGAGCTCGGGTTTCATATTTCAACTATTAAGGTGCGTCCCTACATCTTCTATGGTGGGGGTATGGTAATTCATATGTCACGAAAAGCTGTACATTGGTTCCTTCGTCATATAACCTAACAAAAGTTAAACGAAAAACGTTTTCCAACATTTATTTCACTCGTTGATAAGACAAAAGAGTATCTTACGTCCTTCCGCTGATTTTACGTAATATCCACAGTTGTCACACGTTGCTATCCACTTCATTAGTTTAGAATAAAGTTATACACGAATAAGTGTGTTGTGCAATGTTGTATTTTTATGTAGTGAAGTTACCACGATAGTCCCCACTTCATAGCCTTTTCCTTTTTATAGTGAGTGTATATATATATATATATATATATATATATATATATATATATATATATATATATATATATATATATACACTGTATATATAGATATATATATATATATATATATATATTATATATATATATACATACACTGTGTATATATATATATATATATGTATATATATATATGCCCTTTTGTCAGAAAGTTCAATTTAAGTGTGACTTCTAAATGTGATTTCCAAAGTGACTTTTAAATAAAATAATTTTTTACAGAATACAGCTCTGTCTGGACGAGGTTTTAAGGCTGAGGTCTTCGAAATTCATACTTTGCTTGTATATCATACGAGAAGTTAAATGATGGTTATTTTTCAAGGAAATAAACTTTAAGTGCTTCAGTCACATCACATCAGCTACATCAGTGTTTCCCAAAAATTTTTTTTTGACACACTTTGGCGGATTTAAAATTGATCGCCAATTTTTTTTTTTTGTTAAATATAAAACGGTTTTATGTACAGTATAATAAACACGTATTCATTAGTTTTTTATGTCGAAAAAAAATGGACTTTGCTCATGATTTTTCGTGGGTAGTTTCTGCTCTTGGTCACTCTTTGGAAATCACCGATATAGTGATCAAAATTTAATTTGAGTAGGATGCCATGACACTTCTTCAGTTGTGAAATATTATACATTTTTGGCCTCTTCACTCGTCTAAAATAACTGAAATTTAATCTCTAATTTCTTATTAACTTACTTAAGACTCATAATTATTATTATTATTATTATTATTATTATTATTATTATTAATTGGCAAACTGTGAAATTCTCTTTTGTTAAAAAACAAAACGTAAAATATTCTTGAAATTAAATTATTCTTTCTTCAAAAGTAAAATGAATTTGATGAATCAAGAGAAAATATTTAAAGTTTTATTATATTAGCCAAAAAGGACGTAGTACATTTATGTATGTAAATGTGTGTATACTAACTAATGAGGAAGGCCAGAAACTGGCAAAGCGCTCAGGCACAAATAATGCGGCCCATTGCGCTAAATCCTGGATTATTATAAACCATGGCACTATCGAGAGGCGAACCCTCGACCTCAGTGTTTTTACTTCGCTTATAAGGAACGGTGTTACCTAATGAGCAGCCACGGGAGATAGTTATGTGTGTGTATACTTAGACAGTGAAACGGAGGTCATTGAAATTGATTTGCACATGCAGATCCACGAGAAAAAGGAAAAATTATTCCAAAGTTTTTCGCGTATTCAACAGTACACCTCGTCAGGAAATGAAAGGAAAAGCAAGATAAAAAAATAGATGCCTATGTACATCAAAACAAAGTTGTAATACGAGATTAGCAAAAGGTTAACAAGTACTGATAAAAGGATATTGTCAATTTAATACATTCCCGAACTGTTATTGAAATTATTTTTTTAAAATGGATAAAGGCACATTCTAGAATATTCCTTTCAATTATATCTCTGTTTTTAACGAGCGCTTTAGGACTATTCCACTTGATACTATGATTACATCTATACATATGGTTAAACAATGCATTAGAATTATTTGCTCTTCTACACGCATATTTATACTGTTTTACTCTGATATCTAAAGTTCTTCCCGTTTGACTTACATATATATATACTGAATTAAATTGTCTACATCCGACCGAATACACACAGCCAACCGCATTATCTGGGCTATTCTTTATGAGGCGAGATTTAACCATATTATTATACTTAAAGACTACGTTTCTGCCAATTGTTTTAAATAAGGTCTGAAAATATTTTATTTAAAATTTAAATGGTAAAGTAGGCTAAGGATAATTTTGTGGTCAAATTCATTTACAAGTACGCTATTATAAATTTTAGTGATGCACCGGAGGCAGATTTTGGCCGGAACCTCCGGCTCAGTGTTTTTTACTCTGGCCGGAGGCCGGAGGTTCCGGCCAATTGATTTATTTCAGTATTTATATATATATATGTGTGTGTGTGTGTGTGGTCCATTGTCTCATCTATTTAGGGTTTATATATTATAGTCCTGCTATTTTAAATTATTAAGTCTTTAATAACTTAAACTTTATAAAAGTCGACTTTCTATGCTTTGTGTGTGCTAATTTCTCTAAAAATTCCCATTGAACAGAATATCCTCAGGTTATGAAACTTATGATGTCTTGCTGAATGCTGAGTAAAGTAGCCTATATCAAATCATTTATTAATACAATCACTGATCACTCATAAAATAAATTATTATTACAGTCATCTGAGAACTGAAATTTTTGGATAGGTAAGGAAATGAGGTTTTATAGTTTTATAGAATTAAAAGTAAAAGTTGTCAGAATTGAGCAGGAGGTTTTCTAAAATGGCCGGAACTCCTGCTCGGCCGATGCCGGAGCCGGAGCTCCGGTGCATCATTAATTATAATATCTTTTCTTAGCTTTCCTGAGAGACTTATCTAGAAATGGAATAGGATAACCTAATTTAGTGCCAATATTCTCATATGATATTGCGTAACTCAGAATCTAAATATTCAGGACTGACAACTCTCAATGCTCTGCGAAACAGAGAAGAGAAAAAATAGGAGATTTTATCGAGGGATGATGGTCAGAATAAAAATAAACATACTCGGAAGAATTCACAGGCCTGCGAATGAGAACTTTGTAAGAATTGCTTTCTTACTAATAAGTGATTTTATACAATTCAACTACGCTGATTTCGAATAAGGTGTCCATTTTTTTCCTATCACGTAAGGATTTTCTGCAAACTGGAAGGGAAAAACAACAACATAAATAATTATTATTTATTTCAATTTACATTAGGTACCTATTTCGCTTTGTTATACTAATTACAAATGCAAACAACTTTAAAAAGAAAGAAGACTATTAACGTCAATTACATATTCATCTTTATTTGTCCTCAGTTTTCTTGTGCATTTTAGTTTCGAATGTACGCGCTGTTCCTTTTCTTTTATGTAATAATTCTGGGGTATCCCGTTTCAATATCCAGCAGTAATCAGCCAAGATGCTGATGTCCCACCTTCCCTGATATCTCTTCTCCATTTCTTTGATGTCTTGGTGAAACCAAGCATTTATAAGCATTTATAGGCACTAATTTTTAATCAAATTTTAATGAAAATTACTTACAATGTGTAATATGAAATATGACATTTTGTGAAAAATCTGTACATGATGGCGAAAAATCAATATTATTTTCGGAATCAGCGCAAAAATTACTATATAAGTGGTAAAATATTTCCGACAACAAAACCATCGCAGGCTTGTGATATTAGTACTAGTAGGCTTGCAGAAAAATTCAAATTTTAATTGATTCATGAATTTCCGAATCTTTACATCCAGAAATGATAAGCATCCATCATTTTCATTTTCATCAGTGAATTTCATAGATGGGACTAAATTGGTGAGCCTGCCAAGGAACTCGTCAGCATCCAAATTCTACTTTCAAAGAATTCCATTATACAAATTAGCTAATACAGGTGAGAAGAGATTTTCCATCGCTAATCTAAACGAAATAGCATAAAACTTATCTCCAAACTGAAATTTACAGTCTTTGACGCAAAGCTTAATTAATTCAATAAGAGTGTTGTGTTGAACGGGAAAAGAATACACTTTTGGACACTTTTAAAATACAAAGGACACCAACCAGCTTTGTGGATAACGAACATACATCAAAACTTACCAGTTTGAAATTAGGATCTTTAGGAAACTTCAGTTTGTTAATAAGATCCACGCTATTTACAATATGTAATTTGGAATAGATCCCACTAAAGGGGTTAACCATTTAGATGGTCCTCATTTAGGGGGACTAACCATTTAGATGGTCCTCATTTAAGGGGAACTAACCATTTAGATAGCTTACAGCTTACGGAATTTACTGAGCTAACAATAGGCCTCATGGAATTGCTAGCTTTGTGTGTTTTAACTAAACCGTATAAATGAGGTAATGACGGACTGATACTCAGAAACTTCTTAGAGAGGTCATTATAATTATCTTTTAAAATTTCTCTTAATCTTCTGTTAGACATTTTGTTAACATCTTTCAATGGATTTCTGTTTAGAGGTTTGTACGTATCACGATCACTCGGTAAAATATTCATCTTTTCACGTTATTTTTTGTCCATGATGACGATCGAATTGCATTTATCAGCTTCAGTAATATGTATTGAATCATTATTTTTAAGTGTTTTTAGGGCTTTTTCATATCTCCAGAGGATAATTCGATTCAAAATTCATAGTTAAAGAACTATCCACACACTCTTTAGCTAAATTCACATCACTTTCGCATATATCACTATGTTTTTCAAAATTGACAAAAGAGTTGGCAATAAGTCAACTACTAGGAGCTTGGAATCATTTTTCCTTTTCCTTGTCGGTGCGCATCATTCATTTATTTCACGTGTTTAAGTGTGAAACTCATCCCATATATAGATAGATAGATAGATAGATAGATAGATAGGTAGATAGATAGATAGGTAGATAGATAGATAGGTAGAGAGCTAGATAGATAATTACGACAAGAACTAAGTTCAGATCATATTCCTTTTCATATTAATAATTATATTTAACAGGTTTGATTTGGCATACTTTTTGCGTGACACAAATCGTGAATGTTATAGAGTGGCAGAGTGAATCGATGTTGATGATGATTTACAGATTTCCAGATCTACAGAAGCAGGGCCGTTTCTCGCCATTAGGGGGCCCTAAGCAGTATACCCATTTGAGGCCCCACCCCATCCATCCATTCCTGAAAATTAGCTTATACATTATTTAGAATAAATGACACAGAACTATGTATAAAAAAATAATGCAATTATCAACTACCAAACAATTACTAACTCTACGATACAATCGTGTAATAGCTAACAGTTATACAGAACCAGGGCCGCATTTAGGAGGTGGCGCACCGGACAAATGTCCAAGGCCCCGTGCCCGATGGGCCCCGCAAATTTCAATTGAAAAAAATTAAACGTCACGTATTTGCCATCTGCGACGAGTTTTACTTTTTCCGGCAGGCGGCATGGCATCAGACATTCTAATATCCGCTTTGATGGTGTTTAATTTGTTGTTCTTGTTAGTGTTACTCATTTCTAATGTTGTTACTAACTTACTTCTTGTTTCTGTTGCAGATTCATGATTTATGTTCTTATTGTTGGCATTGTAATACGTACAACATGGAAACGAGCCGTGACCGGGATCGAAGGAGGAAATATAAACCCGGTAGTGAAAAGCGTAAGGATAAGAAGCGAAGAGAAGAGTTTCTTGCGACGGTGCCGAAACTGACTAATTGGATTAAGTCATCAGCAACTAAGTCAGCCCCTTCAGCAGGCCCACCAGTTGCCTCCGCTACTTCAGCAGCTACGTTTTCAGAAGACGCGTCTACGTCAGTGCGTTCAGCAAACCCAGCAGCTGCCTCCACTACTTCAGCGGCTACATTTTCAGGAGACTCGTCTACGTCAACCCCTTCAGCAGGCCCACCAGTTGCCTCCGCTACATCAGCAGCTGCGTCTTCAGAAGACCCGTATGTCAGTGCGTTCAGCAGGCCCACCAGCTTCAGGACATACAATTAATGATATTGATTTGTGGCCACAAGTGCTGACCGATGACTTTAGAGAGTTCTGGAGAGAGCGGGTAACATCAGATTGCCGAAATTATGACAGCGACTTCAGTTAACATAGTTAAGTTATAGTCTTTAATATCACATTACTAAGCCGAATGACTTCCGCATGTGTGTTTTGTGTGTGTTAAAAATATATATCTGTTATGTGCATTACATAATATTGTCATTCATTAACACACTAAAATAATACATCCCGAGAAATAGTTTGCCCAAGGCCCCGCACATTGTAAATGCGCCCCTGTACAGAACAGTTTGTATCTTCAAAATTTTTGCCTCCTAGATTTTTTCTGTGTGAAATCATCAATAACATCATCATATGAAATCTCCCTGCCAACGTCCTGGTTGATGCTTATGATGCCAAGGCCACTGAGGCGATCCTGCCCCATTGATGATCTGAGGTAGTTCTTGATTAGCTTCATCGTAGAGAAGCTCCTCTCGGCTGACGCCACTGTCACAAGTAGAGTGCAGGCAATTCTTAGTGCAACCCAGAGATTGGGGTATAGTTCCTCCAGTTGCTTCTGATGAGTGAAGGAGAGAAGCTCCAATGCAGTCATGTTGTGTGAAGGTAAAGTCGGCAAGTTCTTAATTTCGAGGGCCAGTTCTCTTCCATCAATGTCAGAGTCAGCTCCAGAGCTCAGTATCTTAGAGAGCTTTTCACACTTGCAGGACAAGTCTTTCTTGTTCATTGTGGTGAAGGGTGAAGTTTAGGAAAACCCCAAATATGTCCCTCACATCATCTAATGTTTTGAATCTCTCATTTATTGACCCGATGGCACAATCCACCACCACATTGAAAAATTTGACTTCCTCTTTAAGGCTTCTGTAAATGGTTCGTCAGGAGCTTCGTAAGCAAAGTGCTTTTTCATGGATCTGAGCCTCTTCTCCTTCAGCACAGCCTCCACATTCATTTCCTCACATATGTCCCTAGCTACGACTTGTGCTGCTACAAAACCTGTGTTTCTGTAGCTGGTGAGTGAGTCTTTTGTTTTTGTGAGGAGGTTGACTGCCACATCAAACTGCATTGTAGGAGACTGCAGAAGTTTGCTCACATGGTTAACTGCATGAAGAATGTCATACCATGCTACTGTGCAAATCTGAAAGCGATAAGACCCTACCTCCTCTGCAAGTGCTTGTGCTTCAGTCCTGGCTATGGCATCTGTGGCATTGTTTCTGACTTCTAACAGGGCCTTTCTGATGTTGCGGCTCTGGTATCGCACAGCCTCTGTGTAGCTGCTGCAAAAAGGTTGTACAATTTTTGTACGTTGCCAAAGAAGCTGATGGCATCTGTGGAAGCTTTAGCTGCATCAGCCACTACAAGTGTGAAAAAACTATATAGGGCTATAGGTTGATTGCCTGATACCTTCATCCGTTGGAAATTTCCAGCAGACTTCAGTGGAGAGTTAACGACAAAAGCGTGGTTGACGTTTACGATAGACATCGGGCGGTTGATGTAGTGTATTTAGATTTTCAAAAAGCGTTTGACACCGTGCCGCTCAAAAGACTCATTGAAAAAACTAAGGCTCATGGAATCAGGGGTGTAGTAATAAATTGGCTAGAAGAGTGGTCGCGAGGTAGGAAACAGAGGGTAGTCGTTGATGGAGCGGAGTCGTGTTGGGCTAATGTAGCGAGTGGCGTTCTTCAGGGTTCTGTGTTGGGCCCCTTGCTTTTTCTTATATATATCAACGATTTAGATGTCGGCCTAGTCAGTACAGTTTCAAAGTTTGCGGATGACACGAAGCTGGGTGGTAGGGCGATTGATGACGAAGATAGAGGTAAAATCCAGGAAGATCTGAATAAAATCGTTGATTGGTCAGTCACATGGCAAATGAGATTTAACGTTGATAAGTGCAAAATTTTGCATATAGGTTCGCGTAACGGTAATTTTGCGTATAGTATGTCAGGGAAAGATTTAACAAGCGTAGAGCAGGAAAAAGATTTAGGAGTTATAGTCACTGGTGATTTAAAAGTAGCGAAACAAAGTACAGCAGCGGTCAATAAGGCGAACAAAGTGTTAGGTTTTATAGCTCGAAATTTTGAGTACAAATCGCGCGATATTATAGTTCCACTTTATAAATCATTAGTTAGACCCCATTTGGAGTACGCGGTCCAATTTTGGAATCCGCATATGCGCAAAGATATAGACAAAATCGAAAGAGTTCAAAGACGAGCAACTAAGATGATTCCGTCGCTTCGGTCAGAGTCGTACGAGGATAGGCTTAAGGAGTTAAAATTAACAACACTCGAGACTAGGAGGCTAAGGGGTGATCTAATCCAGGTTTTCAAAATTATAAATGGGTTCGATAACGTAGATAGAGATAGCTTTTTCGAAATATCTCGATATAATAGGACTAGAAATAACGGGTGTAAGTTGACAAGTAGAAGGTTCGAGACAGCAGTTGCCAAAAACTTTTTTACGCATAGAATAGTAAATAGGTGGAATAGTTTGCCGGTAGAAGTAATTAGTAGCACGTCTATAAACATGTTTAAAAATCGATTAGACGCATATGTTGATAGATTGGGTATAGTTTAAGGTAGTAAAATTAAGGCTTTGTGGTGATAGATCCCACAGCTCAACACAAGTGTTGTGGGATATAGGGAGGCAGCATCTTGGGTTAGGGGGATACTCTCTGTCCTTACACACCCCATTTAAAGAGATTCCTCTGCCGAGCGGTGCCCCCCATTAGTACTGTGAGGTATTGAAAAACTCATGATCTTCACTTGCCCCACAAACACCTTGAAATGGGAGACCCAAAATGGGTGCACACACATTTCTACATTACTGTACAGTCTTTACAGCCACACCTACACTTTTCCTCCTAAGTATATATATTGTAATGTATATTGGTTGTAAATTTTGACTTGGTCCGCAATCGATATGGACCGTGACTTATTTTTCGTTGGGCAAGGTACTACTGTAGTATTGATGGATACCGTAATGAAAATGACTGGATTCTTTGGATCTGATATATTGGCATGTCGGTTATAAATAGATATAGAGTGTAACATATTTGTGGATAGTAGTCTATTATGACTTGATCCTCTGGATCCAGAGATTCTATCTTTAGTTTTAAATCGATAATTAATTAGTTTTTAATTGATAATTATTTAGTTTTGCAAAAATTGGTAGTTGCGAATGTACAGGCAGTTGTTACATAAATTTCTTATGTTCTTGTGGTTCGGAACCCACGTAAAATTGTAGGTCCCCTCCGCCACCACGGAGGACATACACAATACACAATTACGAACACAGTTAGGTAGACCAGCCATGAGTGGATCCTAGGGTCTTTGTTGGTCTGAAACATTATAACATTATAACATTATAACAATATAATCTTCATATTTTCATTATTATTTGCTGATTTGGCAAAGGTCGTTGACTCGTTTCTCGATGTAATTCTCATGAGTTGGCAATGGAAAAGTTTGAACACGAGATCATAATTTGGTTTCTGTTGTTATGCAGGCCCGAAGCCTACATATGGGTTCTATGTACGTATGTATGGAAATTATTTCACTCCCAATAGGCTATGTCGCCAATTCCGAGGCAATTTTGTATAGATATTTAATTCAATTAATTAATAATTTATATTTAATTAAGAAGTAAAGGTACCACATACGATACCATGTTGTAAGCGCGTATAGTTTTTCCATAACAAGATTCAGAGTGTGAGCCCCACATGGAACATAGAGTGCATGACAGTTTTTCTCTAATAACCTTGCCTGAACACCTTTGTTCTTGCCCTTCATGTTCGCTCCGTTGTCATATGACTGTCCTCTGCAGTCATCAAAGTGAATATTCAGTTCATCTAGTCTCTTCAGAATCAGAACTGATAAGCCCAGGCGTGTACTTTCTGAAGCCTCAAGAAAGCCCAAGAAGTATTCTTTTATTTCTGGCACTTCACCCATTTTAACAGTTTTGATAATAATCGACATCTGTTCTTGGTGGCTTAAGTCTGGAGTGCAATCTAAAATGAGTGAGTAATATTTAGCTTGTTTTATTTCTGCAACAATGGCATCCAAGATCTTCCCACTAATGGACCCAATGAGCTCATTTTGAATAATGTTTCCTAGGTAACTTGAATGACTATATTGGCCACTTTCGACTCTGCTGATGTGTTGTTTCATCACTGGATCAAATTTGGCAAGCAGCTCAACCTCCTTCAAGAAGTTGCCATTGTCTCGATTGTACAATGTAGAGGAAGACCCCCTGAAAGCAAGGTTTCTCTCTGCCAGTGATTGGATTATACTTACAAGACGTGTGAGAACATCTCGCCAGCGTCTTCGCTCTACCTCCATTAATGACATTTCAGTTTGGTCAATGGTCCTCCCAGTTTTTAGTCGCAGTTCCAGATCCTTCCATGTTGCCATGTTATCTGCATGTTCTGAACTATTTCATGGTCTTTCAGAAGCGAACCAACGTTTATCCAGTCTGAAAGTCCATCCGTAATTAGTTTGTACGACTTCCTTGAAAACACCTTGCAGCAGAAGCAATAAAGAGCATCATTCCTTCTAGAGTACATCAGCCAGCTTAGCTTTATTTTTTCCCCATTAATTAATGTTCTGTAATGGTGGTGAAAGCTTCTACCGTCCTCTCTTTTAGGGAATATGAAATCTGGACTGATTTGAAATGGTCCTCGAGACACCAGATCTGTCTTCAAGGCATCTGACAGGACAACTGGCCAGTCATACGGATCAAGCGGTGGAGCAGATCTTGGTTCTTGTTGCTCAGTAGAAATGCCTGTGTGTGGTGTTTGAAGCTGAACAGAAGATGGGCCACTTGTTGGTTCATCAGGCTCTACTTCAACTGGTGTTTGAGGTTGCATAGAGGATGGTCCTGCTGTTGGCTCATGATGCTCATCAGGCTTTGCTGAGGATGGCTTTTCCAAATATTTCAGTAGTGCTCCTGAGAAGAACATAACATTACATATTCTATTAGATTTTGCTAAAATACTCTTTCTTATCTTGTTTGATAATAATTGATCTGTGGGAACAGAATTTGAAGTGATGTGATCCATTAAATTTCACATTTCGAAATATTCTAAATATTACAGAGACTAGCTTACTCTACACCAGGGGTTCCCAAATTGTGTTCCGCGGAACACCAATTTGGGAACCCCTGCTCTACACGATTCCTGAGCATTTGCCTAGCTTGATGGTATACCTAACCTAGTTGCCTGAACTGTAATCATAAGAATATACAAGTGGTACATCTCACCTGTGCTACTGGAAAGCTTCTCCTCCTCTATTTTCTTCTTTTTCTGTTTTTCAGCCCCTGATGGATAATGTTTCATTTTCCAAGATGCACGAAGTCACATCTAGTTAACCACAACTAATCTGCTAAATAATAATAATGATAATAATAATAATAATAATAATTTTTACAATCCTAGAAAAATTAAGCATTTAGGAAAGTATAAGCATATAGTAAGAATAAAGTTAAATAATATAGAAATAAGATCTCACAATAGTTATTTACACATAACGACCAAAACGTTTCGTTTGTCTCAGTTTTATCACATTTGTCTCATACAAAAACTTTAATTAATACGACAATAATAATATAATAATAATAATAATAATAATAATAACAATAATATTAATAATAACCAGCTATATTCCTATTCTTGCTCACTAAGCTATGACCTGGGAGCCTGTCTAAAGGCCCCCTAGTAGCACTAGCGGCCGCTTAGTCTGCTTATGCCAGGAAACGGCCCTGTACAGAAACTAAGACTAACAAAGACCCTAAGATCCACTCTAAGGTTAGCCCGAGAGAAAGGAAAGAGTAGGGGGTTAAGAGAAGAGAATAAGGGATAAGAACGCTTACAAACCATGCAATACATTCTTAACTCAAGAACAACACATTCTTATCTCAAAGCAACACATTCTTCCAGCTGTTGCAGACCGATCCTCCACTCTATAGGAGGTAGAGGATGCAGCCCACTAGGCTGGAAAGGCGTGAAAGATGAAACGAAGTAAAATAAGAACGCATTACAACACATTCTTAACTCAAACACTATCATACCATGCAAACTACCGACATGCAATGAAGAGAGTTACAGACATGCAATTAATTAGAAAAGGAAAAAAGTATAAAGAATAACAAAGAGTGGGTTAATTTACTCAACAAGCTACAACTAAGTTCGTATTATTGTTTTTTTTTTGCTGTCATGTCACACGCTGGCACGTCACAAGCTGGCATTAGACGTCAACAAACTCATCCCCGATTACGACCCCCAGAGCTCCTGTTGCCAATTGTTTTTTTTATTTTAAACAATGTTAATATTTTTAAAATGTCTATCTAGACGGTTTTTAAACACATTAACGCTGGTAGAGTTCACGACGGGCGCGGGAAGATTATTCCATTTATCAATTACTTTAAACGTAAAGAAGTTTTTAGCGATATTAATAATGATGATGATGATGATAATGATGATGAGAATGGGTATGGGCATGTACTCTTTTATGTTAACGAAAAGAATTTGCATACAACCATTGCCCCACCAAACGAAAATATTTTGGCCACCCTGGGATATTCCGGAGTCTAGTTTTTGTGGTTGCAAATCGTTAATATTGTGCTTGTTTCACCGACATACCTATAAACAATCGATTATTGCTGTGATATTTGTACGCCTACCCGGACTCACATTATAGGTTACTGAGAATGTTTATCGATGGAATATTTAAGAGTGAATTTTTCTTAAACTTTTATTATTATTTTCAGGTGTTTTTAGGTCGTAAAACTTTTTATTACTTTAATTATTGTGTTGAGTGTGTGAGGAGAGACACGCACCATTCTGATTTCTGTTAATACTCGTTCTGTATACGAAGAAATTCGTTTAAAATTGCAATCAAAATTTCGATAATTGAAAATCCAAAAGTAAACAGTGAGCATGTGAGTATTTTCGGTGGATCACGCCAGCAAACAAGGGAATGCCCAGAAACGTCATATTAACGTTAATATGACGTTTGTGACTTTCACTAAACGTCCAATTTCGTGCTGTGACACCACCTTCATCGACAACCAAAGTAAAAAATAAGTAAAACTAAGCAAAAATGGTGGAGAATGACAAAATGTTACCTTTATTTTAGTTTATTTTAACTAATTTTACGGTGTGTATTTTTCAGTAGTCTGCTGAGGGTACTGTAATTCACCAAAAATATTAACTACTATTATTTACTCATACATTTGGGTTTTCAATTATATGAAGAGGCGCATTTAGCATTTTGCCGCCGCTACGCAGGGAAATTGTCACCACAATGGTTTATACTGTAGTTGTGCCATTTGATCAGTGGCGGCTCGTGACTAAAAATTCTAGGGGTGCTGTCTCTAAGAATGGGTTGAAATAATTATTGAAATAAAAGGATGAGCATTGAGCAATGAATAAAAGTTGATATCGCTAGTTTGCTATTAGAGGCTGCTCTTCTTTTTTATTTTAAAACTTACTTGTGAATCCATTTAATTCGTTAGTGCTTATAACTTATTTAGTTTCTATTTTTGTTTTCTTTGCCGTATTTAGGTTGAAATACGACAAAATTTGCCGCCCTATTGAAAAATTTATTGAAAAATTTATTTTACTTGAGAGAGATTATTTTTATTTAGGTGCAATATTAAGGCTAAGTTTATTTTAAATAGACAGTAATTATAGAAATAATAATGGCCCATTTAGACATTGTCAACATAGCTACAGACTTTTTCACTGTAGGCTGCAGTGGTTTTAAGGTTAAAATTTGGTCGGCAGCCAGATTACTAACTATGGTCAAACTAAATTCATTAAAATTAATTTAGACTTACAAAAAATGAAGTTGCCAGTTGAACGTTACCCTTTCTGTTTCTAACTAATCCATAAGTTTCATTTAGTTTCCAGATTTGAATTTTATTTGTTAAGTTTTAAGTTACTATTTGGCACACTGCTAAGTTATTTATTTATAGGGGCTATTTCCCAGACCTAGGTTTTGCAGTTTAAGTTAGGCTAGGGCTGTATTGCCCTTAAGTTTTTGTTTTTAAAGGTTTAAGGTTTTGAAGGTTTTTACTCAAGTTAAGTTAGGGCTATATTGCCTTTAAGTTTTAATAGGGGCTATAACCGGTCCTATTCAAAGGAGTGACATAACGGAGTGACATAACAAAGGAGTGACAAATCGGAGATAAAATTCAAAGGAGTGACATAACAAAGGAGTGACAAATCGGAGATAAAATTCAAAGGAGTGACACGAAAATACCGTAACGAAGGATCCCAACGATCCCGAAACAACAATCATTATTTCCGGTGCGAGGACAAAAACTGTAATAAATAAAATAAATAAAAAACAATAAATTTTTTTTTATTTATTTATTTTAGGTTAATTGTACGGCATCGACGATTGGTTAGGTTAAGTCGTGCTATTTTCGTTAAATTTTAAATAAATAAATAAATTTTAAATAAATAAATAAATAGCACCATTAGATTCCTTGTAAAAAACTGGTTATTATCACTTGATCGTTGTTGTCATTTTATGTTTCTAGTTTTTGAAATAAAATCTTAATTTTAACAATTCTAACAAATTTTGTTTTTTTAAATAAAATTTTAATAATTATACTCCTTTGAATTTTATCTCCGATTTGTCACTCCTTCGTTATGTCACTTCTTCGTTACGGTATTTATGTCACTCCTTTGTTATGTCACTCCTTTGAAATGTCACTCCTTCGATACAGACCCGCTATAACAGCCATTTAATTATTTAGTTAGGGCAGTTGTAGCCCGGTTCGAGTTTCTTCTAGGTACCTAGTTTTAATCTCTTACCTTAGTTATGTATTTTAATTAAATTACTTACACCTAGTTCTAGTAGGCCACTATTTAGTTAAACAGGGTTTTAGTTTAATTGCAGTGGTTAATATTGAGGTTTAAAGGTTGACTTTAAGTTGCCCGGTTAATTGGGGAACTAAGAGAATTTTTTTTACGAAAAAACTAGCCCACTTCATTCAGCAGTCAAAATTTTCGAAGATTAACAAAGAGCTCCGTTTTTCTTTGTCTCAGAAACTTTTTTCTTTCTTCTTTTTATTAATTAGGGAAACCCAACTTCACTAGTTGGTTAGAAACGAGGGTTGTTATTTTTATTCTATATTTATTTTGTTTATATTTTATTTTGAAATATATGTGGTTATTTCTACCCAACCTTTTTTTTAACACGCCCTAGGCAAGTGCCTACTCTGCCTATACGTAAATCCGCCCATGTGTATATTAGGGTGGATCGATTTTACATTTCTTTCGATTTCCATATTCTAATAGAGACAAAAACTTGCGCATGCATGAGAAAATAGCCTCTGCAAAATCTTAGCTTAATAGGTAATCATCTTCTGCCCCCGGCAGAGCGATGAAAATCATATTTTAGTAGTCAAAAACGTATTTTTCTTATAATTTTTAAAATATTTCAATATGCATCAAAATTATTCCTAATAACTATAAAGTCGATGAAAAAGACCTCATATGATCGTTTTTCCAAGCGCGTTGTCCTACGTTAATATCTTTTGCCCCCGGCAACAACGTCAAATGTTGAAAAAATAGGTAATTTATATACATATTTTCAGATCGGCTCTTTGTCTTAAATAATGCATTTATATATTTCCCATAGCATTTATATCGTTGCTTAGGCATGAAATAACACACAAGCAAAATTTTATGACTAGAGTAATATCTTCTGTCCCCGAGAAAAGTCTAAATGTGGATTATAATTACGTTAATGCGATGTTATAAGTACGATAAGTACTAAGTACAGCTCCTCGCTTGCTAATTTTATAAAATTAGCAACCCAGAACTCACCACGAGGAGGTGGCTGTACGTCGAGTTCCACCCTATCCAGCCCCAACCACCCTTCCTTTGGCTGCATGTCGATTTACATACGGTAATCTTTCTTAGAATCAAATCGTGGAATTTTTGTTCGGGAGTGAAGACGGGAGCGGATGAATCCGTCCCTCTCTTCTATTCCACTTACACTGGCAGAGGCTTCGGTTACTAATTTGATGAGTCTCTCGACCGCTTGAGTATGACAAGGGAATAGTGGGATCAGTCCATCAGGCTGGTCTCCCGTCTCAAAAAACTCTTTTATTCGGGTATCAGGTATTGTTTTTGTAACGGGGGGTTCGGTCACCTCAGCCGTTTGCCAGTTGATCATTTCGTAATAGTTTTGACTATCGTAGAGCAGCTCAGGCATGGCGAAGGCTCGAATTTCCCCCGCTGGTGATTGTTTTGATCGTGCTTTTAATATTCTTCTCCATCCCAATTCTCTTATGTGTTGCTCATCGGCATGTAGCATGGAGATCAAAATATTTTCTGGGTGAGCAAAGAAAGAATTTCTACGGAGGACTTTGTTGGCGATTGTCTTAGATCTTTGAGGCATGGTCTGAGAGAGACGCATCATTTCGAAAAAATGTTTTGCGCCCTCAATGAAACTGGAGTTTTTCTTTATCTTAAACCAAATTGGTGCGTAAACTGTCATAATGAATCGCACAATTTCGTTGAAGGTGCGAGGGTTCACTGGTTGAAACATAGAGGCGCAGAAATCTATTTGCTGTTGTCAGCCACCTGGAATGCGCCATCTTACCTGGATTTCGAGCCGCGAGAGCTGAAGAGCAGCTACCGCTCGACACTGCTCTGTAGATGCCTAACAAATATTTTTGGTCAGTGCTCAACTCGGCATCATCTATGTCAATGTCGGGAGATGGAATGGCATCGAATTCTGTAATTGGAAGTTTTTCGCAGTCGTTCAGTTGTTTTCCAACTGGTCCAGTAAAGCCCATTGGCCCAGTT
The DNA here is from genome assembly GCA_023014485.1 of Bathynomus jamesi. Classification (NCBI taxonomy): domain Eukaryota; kingdom Metazoa; phylum Arthropoda; class Malacostraca; order Isopoda; family Cirolanidae; genus Bathynomus; species Bathynomus jamesi. Next base: position 470,292 of record JAJOZX010003638.1, read on the forward strand.
GTTTTGCCGTCCAAGTCTTGAATGAGGTGTCGCAGTGATAATTCATTACCGTGTAATAGGCATATGATCCACTGAACTGGCCTTTGTAGTTTCATTTCAATCATACGAATGGCTCTACCCTTTCGACCCGTGTTCACTGCGGTACCATCACAGCCGATAGCCACAATGTCGTCCGTGCTAATATTGTTAGTCTCTAGAAAGTTGATGATACCTGATGTTATTGCAGTGGCAGAACCTGATGCAGGAGTGAAATGCCCCATGTACTGGGATTCTGGTTCTTGAACTAAAACTATATGATCTGAAAATATGTATATAAATTACCTATTTTTTCAACATTTGACGTTGTTGCCGGGGGCAAAAGATATTAACGTAGGACAACGCGCTTGGAAAAACGATCATATGAGGTCTTTTTCATCGACTTTATAGTTATTAGGAATAATTTTGATGCATATTGAAATATTTTAAAAATTATAAGAAAAATACGTTTTTGACTACTAAAATATGATTTTCATCGCTCTGCCGGGGGCAGAAGATGATTACCTATTAAGCTAAGATTTTGCAGAGGCTATTTTCTCATGCATGCGCAAGTTTTTGTCTCTATTAGAATATGGAAATCGAAAGTTCTAATAGTGATTAAAAGTTGCATTTAGTGGACGAAATATGCCTGCCAAACTATGAGTTCATTTGTTTAAAAGTTTCAGCTGCCACCAGGGGGCTAAAGTTAACACAATTTTGTGTAAAAAGGAAAAAAATGTTTCTATTTTAGGTTTGTCAAACTATTATAAAATTTTATCTTAGAATTATCTAATAGTTTGATTAAGATTCTTAAATGATAGGAATTCGTTTTTTAAAAATGCCTTTTCATATGCTTAATATCTTCAGCTGCCACAAGAGAGCTGAAGTTAACACAATTTAGAGTAACTGAGTCATGTTGAGACTACACTGAATGTTGTGGGGGAGGGTTTGGGGAGGGTTGTGGGGGAGGGTTTTGGTGTGAAGGAATTTCTTTCTGTGAGTCATCAGAACAGTGTGTTAACACTTGTCTTCTTAGGTAGTAGGCCTAGTCGCTCAGTTGATCGGAGAGTTTTTTAATATGATCGGAATATTATAAAACTTTATTTTAAAGTGATTTATATAGAGATAATATTGATTTTATTATAAAATGCTTGTTATAATGTATTATATAATTTTAGTTTATTTATATAATATATTATATATTTATAGAATATATTATATATACTTATAAAATATATTATATGTATATATTAATTATAATATAATGTTTTGATGTTACAGGATATTTTGTGATTGTGAATTTTTCTTAAAAATATTATGGCATCAAATACTAAATATAAACATTTCACTAGAGAACATATGAAGTGTGCCATATTTGAAGTACCTTGTGAGATGAGTGATATGCAACTACCAACTTATAACTGCATTATGAAAGATTACCTGTTCACAAAACATTTAGTGAAGGAGCAGATGAATAACAAGGAGCCTTCATTTTCTGAAATAGCAGAGGCAGTTTCCAAAAAGGTAGAAAATATTGGAAGAAGGCCTCTTTGCCAATAGTTTCACATACACGCGTTTTACAGATGATGCGAGTGTACCATGATAAATACAGGTCCTTATTAAAGCCATACAAGTCACGCAAGGATCAGCCTAAGTACAAAAATCAGCTTGAAGAATTTGAAAACTCTTCAAAATGCACTTTGTTTGACATCTGCACCTGCAAATGTAAGGAGTTTAGGAGATGCTCATGTGAAAAGAGTAAGAAAATCCCTCCAAAAGAGCAGGATTTTTTAAATGACCAACGAACACGCAGAATAATGGTGATAGGAAGCATTGACATAGCACACACAAGACGATTACAAGCAAGAGAACATCGAAAGGAAATGGAAAAAGCACGTCTGGAATCCTCACAAACAACTAGTGCTGCTATAACCAATACGTCCAACTTACAAATCGAAACAGAGACAAGTGAACTTCAACAACTAGAAGAGATATCTGAAGATAATGAGGAAGATACAACCTCGACTCAATATGTAATATCAGAACAACAGATGCGTGAGCCACTGCCTTCATTAGCAATTACTTGTGATAGATTTAAAATGTCGGACAGAGCTGGGGCTGCTATTGCTTCTGCAGTATTTGCAGATCTTAAAATTGTTACTCCCGAAGACAAAGGGAATATTATAGACAGAAGTAAGCTAAGACGTGAAAGACAAAAACAGAGAAAGGAACTACAACAGATAGGAGAGCCAAAATCCACGCGGGGATTATACTTTGATGGCAGAAAGGATAAAACAATGATTCAACTCCAGGAGAGTGATGGCTCTAACCACCAAAGAACCAAACGCGAAGAGCATGTCAGCATAATATCTGAACCACACTCTCTGTACTTTGCACATGTGACACCTTCCAGTGGCAAAGCTAAATACATTTGCACAGCGCTAGTGAATTGCTTGAAAGAAAGGAATGTTGATATAGGGAACATCGTTGCAGTTGGCTGTGATTCGACAGTGGTTAACACTGGTAGTATTGGAGGCACAATAAGATTACTGGAAGAAGCCTTTAATAAGCCATTGCAGTGGCTGATATGCCTTTTACACCTTAATGAACTTCCATTGTGCCATCTGTTTCATCACTTGGATGGTACCACTACTGGACCAAGAGCATTTTCAGGAGAAATTGGCCGAGCACTTTCAGACTGTGAAAAGCTTCCCACAGTTAACTTCAAACCCATTGAAATTCAACAGGACATGTGTGAAGTTGATGTAGATGACATAAGTACTGACCAGAAATACCTTCTTGAAATTCACAAGGCTATATCAAGTGGAACATTCTCAAAGAGTCTTAGTCATAAGAGTGCAGGCAGTATATCACATTCAAGGTGGCTCACCACAGCAAACAGGACTCTGCGGTTATATGCAAGCACAGAGAATCCTTCAGGCAATTTACAAGAATTAGCTACTTTCATTGTTAGGGTATACGCACCAATGTGGTTTCAGATAAAGCGTAAACCATTATGCCAATATGGTGCTAAACATATGTGGCATATGATTGCAAGAAGCCGATATCTCCGTGAAGAGCTTAGGAGAGTACATGACTCAGTCATTCAGCGAAATGCATATTACGCAAATCAAGAAAACATTCTCATTGCAATGATAGCTGATGAAAGGGAGCATGTGCGTCAGTTGGGATTTAGGGGTATCATAAAAGCAAGGGCATGCATTCAAGAAACAGATGTTATCAGGTATTTTAAGGTGTCAGAAATAAATTTTTATGCCAAAGACTATACAGATCTCATTATGTGGCAAGATTTTCAGATAGCAGAACCACCGATAACCAAAGGAGTTTCTGTTGATGATATTGAATCATGCATCAAACATGGTACTACTATTCATTCAGAATTATTTCAGTTTCCATGTCATACACAAGCCGTAGAGAGATGCGTCAAGCTCGTTACAGACGCTGCTGGATCAGTCTGCGGACCTACAAACAGAGACGGTTGGATTCGTGCTACATTAGAAACAAGGAAAAAACATCCAAAATTTGACACAAAAGCAAATTACTAAATAGTCTTCAGCAAGAACCCTTTCCAGAGGGAGGTTGGTTGAGGAAAGGGTGGTAACTCCGCTATGGCACGAAATAACATTTCTTAACTGTCTCAAGCCAGTATAAAGGAGGAGAGACATCCTAATTTATTACTGTTCCCTTTTTCAAGTAAATACAGAATCATACTTAATTGTCATTTTTAAGTTAACTTCAGCCCTCTTGTGGCAGCTGAAGATATTAAGCATATGAAAAAGCATTTTTACAAAACGAATTCTTATCATTTATGAATCTTAATCAAACTATTAGATAATTCTAAGATAAAATTTTATAATAGTTTGATAAACCTAAAATAGAAGCATTTTTTTCCTTTTTACCCAAAATTGTGTTAACTTTAGCCCCCTGGTGGCAGCTGAAAATATTAAACAAATGAACTCATATTTTGGCAGGTATATACCGTCCACTCAGTACAACTTTTAATCACTATTAGAACTTCATACTAGAAAAAAAGTATTTTTCGCTCCACCCTACGCGAGTGTATATGCATAAAACGCGTGTTTTCATTATTTTAGATATTATATTTTTCAAGCATTTTCCGAATATTTATTTTATCTTTGCGTACAGCTGTGCAAAAAGTATAAATGCAGCAGTATATTATCATGTTTGTTCACTTAAAATCTTTATGAAATTTAAATGTTTGTTATTCATTTAATGAACGTGAAATATCGCAAACTAAGTTACACCAAGCTAGTTTTTGTTATGGTTAGTAATACCTTAAGCTGTCTATCGATATTTACATACGCTCTTGCGCACAAGTTTAGGTACAACATCAAAATCCATTAGAGAGCGGTCAAGTAGTGGAACATTCTAGAAAATGTGACAATAGAAGCAGCTTCAACATCTAGAAAATCCCTGAGTAAACTTTTTTGGTAGTTTACGTTGGTCAGAGTATAAAACGTGAGTGGTCAATGCTGTTCAGTTATCAGAACACCAATGGGCAAAGGCAAAAAGCTGTCTCGGGATCTTAAAGATACAATTATTACTTTGCGTAGTGATGGTAAACCTATTAGGAAGATTGGTGAACAACTTCTTATACCTTTCACGGTTACCTCAGTTTCAAATGTTATTCGAAAGTGGAAGCGCCTTGGAATCACCAACCCGCTCCCTCGTAGTGGACGACTACGAAAGATTCCCAACCGTGCTGTTCGTAAAATCATCAAGGAGGTTACTGCTAATTCTACGGACTTAAAGCATTCTTTGAGCTAAATTGAAGTTGATCTTCATCCCTCTACTGTATGTAAGACACTGAACAAGAATGGGCTCTTTGGGCAAAGTGTAAGGAGAAAACCACTGCTCAAGAAAGCTCACGTGCTCGGTGGTCGTACACCAACGACCACCGAAATCAACGAATTGACTACTGGAAGACAGTACCGTGGATTGATGAGACCAAGATTGAGCTCCTTGCCCACAACGATGAGCGATATGTCTGGGGGGAGTCTGGTAAAGCACTTGAAGAAAAAAAAACATACCCACGGTCATACATGGTGATGGCAGTATTCTTTTGTGTGGTTGTTTCAGTGCTTCTGGGCCTGGTAAATTGTCAATAGGCACATGGATTTCGCCAAATATCAAGAAATCTTGGGGGAAAATATCATGCCTTCAGTTCGTCAGGTCTTCATGGGTCGCAATTTTATTCTGGAGCAGAACAATGATCCGAAACACATGAACAAATCTGCCAAGGCAAGGCTGAAGAAATGGAAGCTCAGGCTCTGGATTTTGAACTCTGAAAATTAAAGTCCCTGAAAAAAACTTGAAAAATGCAAGGTAACCCCGTAAATAAGACACGTAGGAAATCCTTCTTCTTTAAAACACCTTAAAAGAAAAAGATACAGTCGAAAAGAGTGTCTACTGAAATGGTGAATAAGAAGACCTTTAACTTTAAGAGATATGTGGTGCTCTTCGATTTTAGATTCACATTCGGCGATCGAATGTCGGTGGTGGGGAGAAGTTTAACATCGTCGGTGTTTTCAACAAACTGTGAAATATCTACCAGAACAGGTGTCATGCGGTGGCTAGCAATATGTTGCGAGGTAAAATAGATTTGGTGTTTGTAGAGAAATGCTTAAATTCCTCAAGGTACGTAGGAATCTCGAAGAACTTTATATGTCTTTTATACACCAACAAGACATTCTGAACATTGACCAGAATACTTTCTATGAAGATGAAGTTCCGCGTCATGACTATATTATGCATATACACAGCGAGAAAAAGGACGGGCACTGAACCTCTTACTTGAATACCCCAAAGCCCTTGACAGCTCAAGGAAGTTGTCCTGCATGGAGATATGGCGCAACCTGAACCAAAATTTATACCACACAGAGTTAAAGTATTTGGCAATGTCACCTAGTGCCTTCAAGTACTGAAATAAAGGTTTGCCTTCTCTGTATGTCTTCCCCCCCCCCTAACTGTACTTCGTTCCTTGATACCAACTTTCATCGGGGTGGCCAGATTATTTTGGCGTGGTACTGTGCATAGTGATTTGGAAACATGTGCAGGAGTCAGGGTTGCCGAGAGGATTTGAAGGGCCCCGGGGCATAACATGGTGTGGGGGCCGCTAATAATACTTAATAATAATATTTTTTAGAGTGGAACCAGGGCCTTTTCTCCTCTCAGCGGCCTTGGCAGGAGTAATTCGAAAGAAAATCAAAATGTGTATCAGCTGTATGAAACTAGAGGGGCAACTTAAGAACACCGCTTGATTAAAATCTGTAAAAATGTCTCTCTCTCTCTATAAGGTGGTAACGAGTAAAAGAATTGTTTAATATTGCTTATATTACTGTAGTCCAGGCAATCTAGAACAAAAATAGCTTCAACCTGGGCAAAATTGCTTCAGAAGCTTTCTAAACTGTTTCCAGCTCAGGAACCATTGCAGAATAACATATCCAAAATCCGACAAAATTGGACCCCGGGAACACCCACAAAAATGAAATTCAAAATGGCGGACTGGCAGTTTCCTACGAAATACAATAAATTTTAATTTCGCTTTGTAGAGAGAGTTATGACGTTTTTCTTGATCAGTAAAATGTTTTAAAACACATTTTCGTTTCTAAATTAACCTATATGACACTAAAAATTGTATTAGGCGGCTAGTATTAAACTATGACGTCACGTAATGTAAATAAAATATACTGTATGGAGTGTATGTGAGAATGGACATTGCTACATCTTTATAAACTTATATTATATACAACTCTTTAATTCCTACTACCCACTATCAAATCTGCGTATTTGTGCTTGTCATTTTCTTTAAAACTGCTATTATGTACGCCTTTTAAATACTGCAACACAGTTTATTAATTTGTGTTTTCTGTTTCAGACTGACTCGGTGTACGGCTGACTCGGTGTGCGTCCGCCTTCAAGAATGCAGACCCCTGAAGAATTTAGCGTGATTTGTAAGGAGAAATTGGACAGCGGACAGGAAGTGGTTCACATCTCGCAAAAAGGAGCAGATGATATAAATGCATCCAGCCGCAGCCGTGGAAGCGATGTTGTTGCAACAGCTGGAATAAGTGTTCACGTTGTATGTAGGAAAAGGTTTACGGATAAAAAGACCAGTGAAATAAAGAAGCGACAGACCGCAGCCGAGGCAATACCAAGGAAAAGTGCTCGTTTTCATGAATACGCATTATCCAGTGCTACTCACTGTTTGTTTTGTGATACCTTTGTGGACTTTTTTTTCCAAACACAAACCAAAATCAGAGCATGTCAAAATAAGAACTACAGAGTTCTCCGAAACCATAAAAAGGTGCTGTGAAAGCCGCTGCGATGAATGGTCGTTTAATGTAAAAGACCGTCTGGAGTATTATCTTCGTGATCTTCCTGCTGCAGATTGTGTCTACAATCACACCTGCAGCGTAAATTTTCGAAGTGGAAAAAACATTCCTCGCGCATACTCCTCCGACGATCATGATTCGAAGAAAGGGAGACCAACTAATGAAGAGCAACACCAAGCATTCCTTCAGACCTGTGCTTACCTGGAAGAGAATGATGATGAACAACTGTTGATTGGAGACCTAATTTCCAAAATGGAGGAATATCTTCAAGGAAGTCAGAGCTCTGTCTACGAACGCAGGCACATGAAGAGAAAGCTTTTAGAACGTTACGGAGACAAGATCATAATATCAGGTGAAAGTGGGAAGGCAGATGTAGTAACACTACGAGAGACAGCTAATGAAATTCTTATAGATTATCACAAAAAGTCGAAAGAATGTGATATAGATATAGAGCTACAGAAGATTTACCTAGTAGAAGCTGCTGCAAAAATAATCAGAAGTGATATCAAGTCTGTCGACTCGCCTAGAAAAGATGTGTATCCATCTCCAAATGACATCACTGCAGAAAGTGCTCTTGATTACATTCCCAACAGTCTGAAATTGCTATTATCAAAAGCATTTGCGGGACAGGATGCTTCAAGAAAAATAGGTGCAATTGGGCAGAGCATTATGCAAGCAACCCGTCCTAGAGGATTACTATGTCCACTACAGATCGGTTTGTCGGTTCAGATACACCACAACTTTAGGTCAAGGTACCTTATTGACGTTCTCCATCAGCTGGGTTACTGTTCGTCGTATGCAGAAGTAACAAGATTCGAAAGAAACGCGGCGCTGGCAAGTGGGTCTGGCTCTTTTACTGTTGATGAAAACACTGCAGTCCTTCTAGCAGCAGATAACGTCGATCATGATGTCTGCACTTTGGATGGGAAGAATACCTTTCATGGAATGGGTATGATTGCCGCAATAACTCCGAAGATCAAGATCCACCCTTCTATTCACAGGGGTAATGTTGGTGACAATGACATTAAGAAGATTGCAACCGTTGACATTAGGGAATATAGACACGCGAGAAGCATGTTGAGGGACATCTCATTCCGCGAACTTCCAGTACCCACTGCCACCATAAGTCGACTTAGTCTTCTCTGGCAGATATCTTCAGCAGAAAGATCAGGTCCAAGTTGGTCCGGAACAATGCAGGCAATTCACGGTGGATCAAGTGTCTCACATCCAGGTGTGGCGTCGATCACGTTCCTTCCCATCATAGATATGTCGCCAACTGACATGACCTGCATATTTTCGACATTACTATATTTGAGCAAGATAGCACGCGATCAAAAAGTCCCATGCATTATTACCTTTGATCAGCCTTTGTTCTGGAAAGCTTCCCAAATCATCAATGAACAGAGAGACCTGCAGGACATTGTTTTAATGCTGGGATCATTTCACACTCTGATGAATCTTTTGGGAGCAGTCGGTACTCTTATGAATGGTTCAGGATTGTCTGAAGTACTTCAAGAAATATACGGACCAAATGCCGTGCAACACATGATGTCTGGAAAAGCTGTTTCAAGAGCGATACGTGGTCATATGATAGTAGATGCAGCTCTTAGTACCTTACTAGTCGCAGACGTTTTCCCTCGTAATGAAGATGGAACTCCTCATGACCTCCATAAGGAAGCTTGTGACCTGCTCGACGATGTTATGACCGCCAAACAATCAGTTGAGGATGTGGAATCTTCGAATGCATTGTCTCAGATTGCTACCACTTTGGATGCGAAGAAAACTGACCTACAATCTACTTCGCAAACAAGTCAACTCTGGTTGGAATATCAGCGAATGATCAACATTGCACGTTCCTTGATAACAGCAGACAGAACCGGCTCGTGGGATTTGCACTTGCAAGCTATGCTGGAGACCATCCCCATAATTGCAGCAGCCGGACATCACAATTACCTGAAATCGATATACCTGTACCTGCAGAAAATGTTAAGTTTGCCTTCTGAAAATGCAGCCGTTAACAAAATGTTCCAGGAAGGTAAGTTTGTGGTAAGAAGAAGCGACAGATTATGGGCCGGACTCGGCACAGACCTGGTGATAGAACAAGTACTAATGCGTTCCCTGAAAAGCAGAGGCGGACTGACACGCGGAAGTGGATTTACAGACATCCAAAGGACAACGTGGCTCTTTTCTATGCCTCTGTGTTCCACTTATAACTTAGCAATGCAGGAATACACCAGAGTTTTGTTGGAAAGTAGTGAACAGCACAAGGAAATGAGGGGAAGTAGACAAATCAGGGACAGTAATGACATGAAGAAAGTACTTGAACGTCTGGAATCCTTATCCCCATTCCATTCTACCTCGGGTCTCTGCAACATTGTAACAGGGCTAACTGCTGATCCTGGAGGTAACGTTCATCAATTGCATTCAATCGGTACGAGCATTGTCGTAAAAATGATTGGGAAACAAGCCTTTACATATTCTGCCAAAAGATCTGACAAAGTGAAAACACTAGGATCTGCTTCTGCCGTTGTGATCACTGATGCTTCAGATATAGAAGTAGATCCTGCACTACTGTTTCAGAGAATGATGACTGTTGCCACTGGCGGAGACATGAATCTTGAAGATGTCATGTGTTACGAACTGTGTGCATATCCTCCTGCATTGTTCGAATCACGAAGTATCTTGAGGAAACCCGATAAGTCTCAGCTAGCTCATGCAATAATCAAATACACTGACACTTTACGCATGGAAGAAGTTCAAGAAATTCAGTGCACAGACCAGTACGTATTGGATGGTGGATCTCTACTACATCGTGTTTCCTGGCGTCAAGATGAAACATATGACAGCATCGCCAACTCATATGCCGATTTCACTCTGAAAACATATGGAAAAGCAATCATTGTTTTTGATGGCTACAGCAGCTCTCCTACGATCAAGGACATGACCCACAGAAGACGCAGCACCAAGACAAGCAGAAATGTGAATCTCAGTCCAAGCATGAAGTTTGTTGGCCAGAAGGAACACTTCTTGGCTAATGAAAACAACAAGCAAGCATTTATTTCCCTCGTAGGTGAGATGTTGAAGAAGCACGGGTGTACTGTTCACAACGCAGATGGGGATGCTGATGTGGACATCGTTCGTGCAGCAGTTTCCTCATCAGAAAATGCAACTACAACAGTAATAGGGGAAGACACCGACTTGCTGATTCTCCTTCTGTACCATGCCAAGGACAGTGGTTTCAAGTTGTACTATCGCAGCGATATAAGACGGGGACCATCTCCTAATCCTGTGTATGATATTCTCAGCATTCAATCATTGTTAGGCAATGACATCTGCAAGTATCTCCTGTTTGTGCATGCTTTCACGGGCTGTGATAGCACATCCAGAATTTTTTCGATCGGTAAAGCCAAAGCATTCGACACACTGATGAAGGTGGCTGAACTCCGTTCAGTTGCAAATACATTCTGTTCTGATTGTTGCCAACACTCTGACATTGAAGCCGCTGGAAGAAAGGCAATGCTTCTGTTGTATGGCTGCAAAACACTTGAATCCACTAACGCACTACGTCATCGAATGTTAGTTGAAAAGGTAGCTACAGCTAAATCTTTTGTTACACCCGAACGTTTGCCACCTACCGATGCGTCCACAAAGTACCACAGCTTTCGCACATACTTTCAAATACTAATCTGGAAGTCTACAGAAGAGAAGATCGATGCAGAACAGTGGGGTTGGTATGTAAAGAATAATTCCTACTACCCTACAGCCTGCGACAAGCCACCAGCTCCAAATTATCTACTCAACATGATCCGCTGCTCCTGCAAGACGAAATGTGCTACTTCAAGATGTGGATGCAAGCGTAATGGAATGCCCTGTTCAGCCGCTTGTGGCGAGTGCCAAATCAGTGGTTGCGATAACAACCCAAGTACCGGTAATCTATCCGATGATAGTGATGAAGAGGATTAATTTCTGTATGTTTGTGACCAGGTATCACTTCTTCTGTAATGAACATAACTTGAAACTGGGAAAAAAATAATTGTTGTATTATTGATTATAAAAATCTGTAAAAAGCTATATAACATTATATTTGCGTAATAACTGGTTGCGTTGTATATTGTTGAATTATTTAAAACATTACAACTGAAAGAAAAAGCATCAAATGTATCTCTATAAATAAAAGCGTAAATTATATACATTTTTTTTTTCGTAGGAAACATCCAGTCCGCCATTTTAAATTTCATTTTTGGGGGTGTTCCCGGGGTCCAATTTTGTCGGATTTTGGATATGTTATTCGGCAATGGTTCCTGAGCTGGAAACAGTTTAGAAAGCTTCTGAAGCAATTTTGCCCAGGTCTAACTACAAATTGCCTGGACTACTGTCACTACAGTAAATTACAGTTAATGAATAAATTCTTGTATAAAATGGCTCTATATTCATGTACAGGGTGCCTCATCAGTCAGTGTAGAATTAAATGCAGCGATTAAATGAAATTCTGCAATGAATTTTGGGGCACTTTGTATTTCTTGTAACTATTTTATTCATTTATTCATTTTCCATTCATCATTCACTTACTTTATTAATTTTCGTAGACGTACGAATTTAGCTAATTAAAACGTACGCAAAGAGTTTCATTTTACCTTCAGAGAATAAAGTTTGAAAGGTTATACAAGTTGTTACACAAGTAATAAATAAATATTAATTAATTAATTAATTAATTAGTTTTCCACTTCTCTTAAAATCTTTCTTCTTCTTCTTCTTCTTCTTTGGCATTTAGAAAAACGATATTTCATTCCATATTTGTACAATAAAATCGTTTTTTGTTCTTTTCCAATAATTATTTGTTTTTTATTTCAGTTCTTTCAAATGTTTCGATTACGTTTTCGAGAAATAGTAGCTAACATCCCGTCGTCAAACATCATAAATTCGCAGGATTACTTCATAGCCAAACTAATGATGTTCAGTTCTGGGATTGTCGGAGCCCTGTTTATGCTATCGTCTATCATCGCGTTTAAGATGAACTCCATATACACGAGTATGTATATCTTAATAGTCGGAATCATTTGCATCTTCACAATGCTCGTCGGAATTAAGTATTTAAGCCACAAATGGAGTTACTGCGTTGATGAATTTGAGGTGAGTAGGAAACTTCATTGAAGAGTTGATGTCTGTATGCGGTTGCCCTCGTTTTAGGGTTGTTTTAACCTCCTTCGTAAGGCAAAGGTCACGTAATGGAGAAGACTTTGCGCGGGATTCGAACCATCTGAGGGTCGGTACATCATCTGAACGCGGAAGACGTTCACTCACGCAACTACTAACCAAACCTAATGTCATTTAATTTCGATTATCCACGCTGGAAGCGATGCTGCAACATGGTCACGACGTAGCTCGTCCGTGTGAAGTACGCTTCGTCAGCATTTCAGAGAATGTCCAGACGGTTTTCGGGAGTCAGTCATTGTCCTGTAGTTTCAATGGACGCATTCGTTATGAATAAATCAGACTTAAATCTTGGACAAATTAAATACGAAATATCAGAGGAAAGGATTTAACATTTAGATTAAGTTTATAATCCTAAGTGAGAAGTGTTAATTTCAGGTGAAAAATCCTTAGCCCACAATTTAAGTGTCAATGTAAAAAATTGTTGGATTCACCAATTAATACAATTAAATTACTTTTTCTAATTCTACAAATTATATATATACGGTATATATATATATATATATATATATATATATATATATATATATATATATATATATAATGCAAACCCACAAGGAAAAAGAGAAAATTATTTCAAGGTCTTTCGTGTATTCAACAATACACTTCGTCAGGAAATGACGTATATTGTTGAATACACCAAAGGCCTTGAAATAATTTTTTCTCTTTCTTTATGGGTTTGCATTATTCATTCAGTAGTATGATGGCAAAAAGGGAGAGGAAGTTGGGGTGCTCTGAAATCCTGCCCCTGGAGGGGCACCCTGAAGGCCTTCGCCTTCTGTATGAGGGGGCCCCCTTACTTAAGTTCCTCACCCCATTTATGGGGTCTCACCGGCCTTAATGAAGGGCATTTGCCCCTTGAGGGCCCCTTGAGGGGCCCCATCCTCCTTCGGAAAAAAAAAAGAAAAAAAAAAGAGGATTCGTCTTCACAAAAAAAAAAAAAAAGGGGGATTCGTCTTGACAAAAAAAAAAAAATTTAAGAAAGGATTGAACCTCGCCTTCCTTCTTGAAAAAAGTCCTTTCATGAGAAGAACAAGAACACATTCAAGTACTTCCTGTTCAGGCAAGTTCGCCAGACAGTAGAAATGAAAACTTAAAATGAATATCTGAAAGGTTTTAATAGGCCTAACGAAAGTATACATCAACACATCCAACTTTCGTCTGTTAACAAATTGCGAACAATACATAAATCAAAATCAGACTGAACATATTTTAAATCGAAAAACAAGTTCTTGTTTAATATCTGTATTATGAAAAATAAAATGAATATTTAATATTTTATATAAATAATTTAATTTCTCTCTTTTTTAAGGGAAACTGGCTTTTTTCAAACGAGATGACCTTCAAATACAATATATACTTATAGTACACGCATATTTGTTTATTTACTTTTAAATATGTAGTTTTCTGTTATTTACATCGCTATATACCATTACATTCACTTTCACATGCCATCTCTGGTATATAAATTAATAATTTTACCGTTCATCAAATTTCGTTATAAAATCATGTGTTAAAGAGAACAAGTTGCGTAACGATGCTTTAAACTAAATCATCAAAGTTGTTTTCCTCCTCTAAACATCCACTTAAATATTATTACTAATATTGATTTATTGTTATTATTACATATATATATACACGTGTTAAGAGTATTTAAATTAAATATATTGATTTCAATTCCCTTCGTAATAAAAGCATCTGGCAACTATACCCCCAATCTTGCCATATTTCTCTCACAGTAACTGTCTTCAGAGTAGTTAAGTTTAACTTTCTTTTATCGACTATTAGTTGCTACTAATCTTGTTATATTATTATTATTATCATTGTTTTATTTTTATATATATATATATATATATATATATATATATATATATATATATATATATATATATAACTCCAAATAAGTAGGTTCGGGTAAAAACTTTCTTATTAGGTGCATTAAAGAAAACGGGGTGTCGAATTTGTGGGGGTTGGCATTTTAATTAGATTCAGTATTAAAAATAAGCAGCTAGGTGTTATAAATTTATAATATAAATATAAGTATAAATAAGTATTATTAATAGTAAAATGTATACAATGTTAACAATATTAATGGACAATATTAAGCAGTATTAGTAGACATTAGTCCTAGATTTTGTTAGTATGCTAATATTAATCGGGGTTTCAGCTTCGATTTAAACAAATTTACATTCACAATATTTTTTATATCGGCATGCAAGTCATTCCATAGTTTCAATCCAATGAAAATGGGTAGTTTTTGAGATGAAGACAACCGAGGTATAACAAGCATTGATCTATTTCTGGTCTGATACGAACGGATTTCTTGTTGAGTTACAAAATATCTATTTACCCATTGCAAATTAATGATTTTGTTCTTACACTTGTAAATAAAAATAAAATGTGCCAGTATGGTTATATCGTTGAGCTTTAGTAGGTTTAACTCTTTAAATAAAGCACTAGAGTGATCAAGGAAATCAGCAACAGATAATAACCTTATTGCTCGTTTTTGGATGACAAAGATACCATTTAAAGCGTTGTTAGCGGAGTTTCCCCAAACAAAGGAGCAGTATGTTATATAAGGAAGAACAAGAGTATGATAAAGAGTCAATAAAACTTATTTTGGGACTACATTTCTAAATTTAAACATTATAGAAACGCTTCTTGAAATATTTTTCGCGATTTAATTTACATGATCACTCCATTGCAAATTCTTATCTAGTATTACACCAAGAAATTCTGTTACAGCACAAGCCTTTATGGCGATTTCATTAACATTAAGTTCATCAAGATATACATTTCTTTTATTAGAAAAAAATTATGAAATTTGTTTTACTAGTATTTAGGAAGAGTTTATTGGTGGTCAACCATTTCATTACACTGATGAATTCTGAATGAGATATATTCTTAGCTGTATTAACATTTTTGCAAGGAAAAGAGACAGTTGTATCATCTACAAACATTATGAAGTTCAGTATATTTGATGAACGTGGAAGGTCATTTATATATAATAAAAATAACAGTGGACCCAGAACTCAGCACTGTGGCACACCATGCTTGACAGGCGCTTTAGTTGTGCAAACCTTATTTACTGATACAAAATGATATCTGTTGGACAACAACCAAATAAGTAGGTTTCTCCTAAAAAAAAAAAAATTCTCATTTCCAGTTAATAGAAAACGTGGAAAGGTTTTTAGGAGGCATAACTCTGGTATTTAGCATCGTTGCAGGTTGTTGACTAAATATAGCACCAGTCCTTCATGAGGCAATACCACCAAAGAAGTTCAAAGCACATCTTCAACAATAATTCAAGTAAGAATCTTTCACTACATGGTCGCTTTCGTTTATTTTAGCAAACCTGAAACTTAATACTTTCAAATTCTGAATGCTTTATACAACAAGAGGAAGAAATCGTAACTTCTCTCAAAACTGTCCTAATTCCATTATTCTAAATCCACATATTCTCTGTGATATATATATATATATATACACAGTACTTACTTATGTCTGTTGATTTTTACCCATTCTTCAACAGAATGTACATCATTTTTCTGTTGCAAGCTAGAAGTCGGGTATACGAGGAAACTGTATTATTATTATTAGTAGTAGTAGTAGTAGTAGCAGGGGTAACAGTAGTTTAAAACTTATCCTCACTTCTACACATCTCTCTTTCATAGCAAGCCTAAATCACCTAAGCTATCCGCTGAAGCAGGAGTCACGCCAAATTATTTTACATCGAAAGCATTCTAACATCTACATAATAACAGAAATGAGCCCGCATATACAATATACGAGTTTACCCATTTGGTTAACACCACAATGCTTTTGTATCACTCATTACCTATCTGTATTACCTAAAAATTAGCTACCTAGTTGTCAACTAGCGATCAAAATAATGTAATGTGCAAATTTTTAGTTTGGAACCGAGCCTTAAAAGCTCGGTCCCAAACGCACAGTCACACACACACGCACACATTCTTTCAGAACAGGGCATATATATATGTACACACACACACAAGCACCCCCCCCACACACACACACACACATATATACACCATCCCAAATTTTTAGTGTTCCGTTCGATGATTCATCATTTCACGAAGGTTAAGCTTGTTCCCCCACTCTCTCTCTCTCTCTCTCTCTCTCTCTCTCCCTCTCTCTCTCTCTCTTCACTTCTACACATCTCTCTTTCATTGCAAGCCTAAATCACCTAAGCTATCCGCTGAAGCAGGAGTCACGTCAAACTATTTTACATCGAAAGCATTCTAACATCTACACAATAACAGAAATGAGCCCGCATATACAATATACGAGTTTGCCCATTTGGTTAATACCACAATGCTTTTGTATCACTCATTACCTATCTGTATTACCTAAAAACTAGCTAGCTAGTTGTCAACTAGCGATCAAAATAATGTATGGGCAAATTTTTAGCTTGGAACCGAGCCTTAAGCTCGGTCCCAAACGCACAGTCACACACACACACACACACACATTCTTTCAGAAAAGGGCATATATATATATACACACAAGCACCACACACACACACACACACACACACACACATATATATACACCATCCCAAATTTTTAGTGTTCCGTTTGATGATTCATCATTTCACGAAGGTTAAGCTTGTTCCCCCCACTCTCTCTCTCTCTCTCTCTATATATATATATATATATATAAAGATGTATACTTAAATAATTATATGCATATTATATATAAACATGTAAATATAAAATATGTATAATATAAAGATTTTATACAAAGTAAATGACTAACAATAAATATCGTATTATGAAGCAAACTGTGGAATGACATATCGTTCTCAAAGGGTTTTAATTTACATTTCCCTCAAAAACTGTGATTAATAGAAGAAAAACGTGTTTTCATTTTTGTAATCAGGGTAAAAGAACCTAAGAATCACCCATATTTAGCAAATGGAGAAAAACTTTGTTGATCAATGTTATGATGTGATAAATATGTGCATTTGTACATTGTGGCAAGACCATAGTTCATGTGACAAATATTAATAATACGAAGAGTCGCTAGATTACATTTGACAGCTCAAATACTAAGGATAGAAATGGAATTAACAGGAAATAGTACAACAATGTCGGATGTAAGTACAGCCACAGTCAGACGTCTTTATATCATGAATCCCATAGCTTACGAAGATATATATATATATTATATATATATATATAGTTTTACAATCATGTTCTAAATCAATTATTCAGCCGTTAATGTTCTCATATTTGCTGAAATAAATTTCTAATAATAAAATTTTTATAAGTTTCTACATCTCAATTTTGTGTTTATGTACAACACTTTTTGGGAACAGTTGGACGGAGAAAACCATATATAAAGATTTCACATGATTCCCCGACTCATTTATATATATATATATATATATATATATGTTAAAATTTGAATACACACATATGAGCGTGTAACAACATAGTATGAGCCTTATCAAGCAATTATACGACGCTGGAAAAAATAAGTAATTAGATAAATATAAATGAAAAATGTAGACGGAAATGGAACGATTTGAGAATCTCCCCGTCAAGAACCACTTACGAATTTATGAGTTATACATCTACTAGAGTTTCTGGTAGGATGATGGCTTCATACTCTTTTACAATGTATATTTGAGAATAAAGGGGGATCATTCTAGCCTAAACATCCAAAAACCGTACAGCAGAGATCACCCCTACAAACAGACGACATTTTGTAGAGGCCTAAACTACATGAACAAGCAGGAGCCCCCAAATAAAAGTTCACATACTTCATGCTCGTAGAACCATGTAGTTTTTATAATGCTAATACATGAATGATAATTTATCAGACTGTTTTCGCGACTCTTTCTGTTTTACCCTAAATTCTTCCACGTGTATAACTATACTGTATGTTGTGATAAACATTCTCTGACAAACTTTTCAATGCATACATCCTATCGCTGGATGCATGTAAAACTCAAATTCGCACGCTTTTCACACATCTCTGTTGCATTATCACCCGGCTGTAGCATTTAGGACAGCGTTTTTCATGGATTAATGCGAGACCCCAGTGCATCCTCAAAATCATATTGTCAGAATTTACGAGTATATATAAACATAAGAACAAATAAATTCCATATAGGCCACTGCTGATCAAAATAATAATCAAAACACTACAAATACATAATGTTGTGAAACCTATAATAAAATAAGTTTACAAAATAGTTGCTAATTATAAGCCATCAAAATTTCAATAAAATTAAGCATGTACGAATTACTTCTCAAACTCTAAGTTTTAAACATTGCGTTTCATGGCATCATGCATCTTCTACAACACACACACACACACACACACACACACACACACATTAGCTTTCTGAGTTTGGTTCGAGGTCTGTGAGCCTCACCAAAGGTACACCTTTCTTAATGCACGAAGGTCACATTCATACTGAATACACCCTGGTGTAGGATTTATATTATCATTATGAAATGAAGTTCATTCCTAACTATGGTCTCAGAGTTAGATAATTGTTCTCAGTAGTAGCTAGGTGTTAGTAAAGCTATTTATATGTTAATGAACTTCCTGATGATTAGATATTCTGTATTGTATATTTTGTACCAAAATATATTTTCCCTATCTCATCTATCTGAACATGGCTTATAACAGGGTTTGATGAAACCTTTATATCAGATTTTGTTCGTGATTAGAAAGTGGCGTTAAAATACTCGTAGCTAAAAGTAAAAAATCTGGAAAATATTTGTGAAGGAATGTTCATAGGAAATTTCGATATTGTAAAGTATTAAAGTATATATATATATATATATATTTATGCAGGAAGGAAGAGCCAAGGGCAAATGTTCGCAAAAGCGCCCCTCCCATAGAAGAGAGCCAAAATCAACGTCCGTGATTTTCGAGAGGCCTAGGCACGATGCGTTTGAAAGATGGGGGTCATAGACAGGAGGAAAGGCGGATTGAGGAAGATTTTTCCAGAGTTCACTGGTTGAGTAGATGAAAGACTGAAAATGCCGATTAACCCTTGTATTAGCTAGTTGAATAGAAAAGGAATGAGAAAGTGTAGAAAGTCTGGTACTGCTTGCTCTCCTTAAAGGAGGAGGCATGAAGTTTTAGAATTTAGAAGAGCAATGTCCGTTACGATAGCGATAGTGAAGAGAGAGTGAGGTAACATTGCAGCAAAGAGAGAGAGAGAATGAAGACAATCAGTAAGAGGCGGGGAACTGATGAGACGAAAAGTCTCATCAGTTCCCCGCCTCTTACTGATTGTCTTCATTCTCTCTCTCTCTCTTTGCTGCAATGTTACCTCACTCTCTCTTCACTATCGCTATCGTAGCGGACATTGCTCTTCTAAATTCTAAAACTTCATGCCTCCTCCTTTAAGGAGAGCAAGCAGTACCAGACTTTCTACACTTTCTCATTCCTTTTCTATTCAACTAGCTAATACAAGGGTTAATCGGCATTTTCAGTCTTTCATCTACTCAACCAGTGAACTCTGGAAAAATCTTCCTCAATCCGCCTTTCCTCCTGTCTATGACCCCCATCTTTCAAACGCATCGTGCCTAGGCCTCTCGAAAATCACGGACGTTGATTTTGGCTCTCTTCTATGGGAGGGGCGCTTTTGCGAACATTTGCCCTTGGCTCTTCCTTCCTGCATAATATATATATATATATATATATATATATATATATATATACTTTAATACTTTACAATATCGAAATTTCCTATGAACATTCCTTCACAAATATTTTCCAGATTTTTTACTTTTAGCTACGAGTATTTTAACGCCACTTTCTAATCACGAACAAAATCTGATATAAAGGTTTCATCAAACCCTGTTATAAGCCATGTTCAGATAGATGAGATAGGGAAAATATATTTTGGTACAAAATATACAATACAGAATATCTAATCATCAGGAAGTTCATTAACATATAAATAGCTTTACTAACACCTAGCTACTACTGAGAACAATTATCTAACTCTGAGACCATAGTTAGGAATGAACTTCATTTCATAATGATAATATAAATCCTACACCAGGGTGTATTCAGTATGAATGTGACCTTCGTGCATTAAGAAAGGTGTACCTTTGGTGAGGCTCACAGACCTCGAACCAAACTCAGAAAGCTAATGTGTGTGTGTGTGTGTGTGTGTGTGTGTGTGTGTGTTGTAGAAGATGCATGATGCCATGAAACGCAATGTTTAAAACTTAGAGTTTGAGAAGTAATTCGTACATGCTTAATTTTATTGAAATTTTGATGGCTTATAATTAGCAACTATTTTGTAAACTTATTTTATTATAGGTTTCACAACATTATGTATTTGTAGTGTTTTGATTATTATTTTGATCAGCAGTGGCCTATATGGAATTTATTTGTTCTTATGTTTATATATACTCGTAAATTCTGACAATATGATTTTGAGGATGCACTGGGGTCTCGCATTAATCCATGAAAAACGCTGTCCTAAATGCTACAGCCGGGTGATAATGCAACAGAGATGTGTGAAAAGCGTGCGAATTTGAGTTTTACATGCATCCAGCGATAGGATGTATGCATTGAAAAGTTTGTCAGAGAATGTTTATCACAACATACAGTATAGTTATACACGTGGAAGAATTTAGGGTAAAACAGAAAGAGTCGCGAAAACAGTCTGATAAATTATCATTCATGTATTAGCATTATAAAAACTACATGGTTCTACGAGCATGAAGTATGTGAACTTTTATTTGGGGGCTCCTGCTTGTTCATGTAGTTTAGGCCTCTACAAAATGTCGTCTGTTTGTAGGGGTGATCTCTGCTGTACGGTTTTTGGATGTTTAGGCTAGAATGATCCCCCTTTATTCTCAAATATACATTGTAAAAGAGTATGAAGCCATCATCCTACCAGAAACTCTAGTAGATGTATAACTCATAAATTCGTAAGTGGTTCTTGACGGGGAGATTCTCAAATCGTTCCATTTCCGTCTACATTTTTCATTTATATTTATCTAATTACTTATTTTTTCCAGCGTCGTATAATTGCTTGATAAGGCTCATACTATGTTGTTACACGCTCATATGTGTGTATTCAAATTTTAACATATATATATATATATATATATATAAATGAGTCGGGGAATCATGTGAAATCTTTATATATGGTTTTCTCCGTCCAACTGTTCCCAAAAAGTGTTGTACATAAACACAAAATTGAGATGTAGAAACTTATAAAAATTTTATTATTAGAAATTTATTTCAGCAAATATGAGAACATTAACGGCTGAATAATTGATTTAGAACATGATTGTAAAACTATATATATATATATATATATATATATCTTCGTAAGCTATGGGATTCATGATATAAAGACGTCTGACTGTGGCTGTACTTACATCCGACATTGTTGTACTATTTCCTGTTAATTCCATTTCTATCCTTAGTATTTGAGCTGTCAAATGTAATCTAGCGACTCTTCGTATTATTAATATTTGTCACATGAACTATGGTCTTGCCACAATGTACAAATGCACATATTTATCACATCATAACATTGATCAACAAAGTTTTTCTCCATTTGCTAAATATGGGTGATTCTTAGGTTCTTTTACCCTGATTACAAAAATGAAAACACGTTTTTCTTCTATTAATCACAGTTTTTGAGGGAAATGTAAATTAAAACCCTTTGAGACGATATGTCATTCCACAGTTTGCTTCATAATACGATATTTATTGTTAGTCATTTACTTTGTATAAAATCTTTATATTATACATATTTTATATTTACATGTTTATATATAATATGCATATAATTATTTAAGTATACATCTTATATATATATATATATATATATATATATATATATATATATATATAGAGAGAGAGAGAGAGAGAGAGAGAGAGAGAGAGAGAGAGAGAGAGAGAGAGTGGGGGGAACAAGCTTAACCTTCGTGAAATGATGAATCATCAAACGGAACACTAAAAATTTGGGATGGTGTATATATGTGTGTGTGTGTGTGTGTGTGGTGCTTGTGTGTACATATATATATGCCCTTTTCTGAAAGAATGTGTGTGTGTGTGTGTGTGACTGTGCGTTTGGGACCGAGCTTAAGGCTCGGTTCCAAGCTAAAAATTTGCCCATACATTATTTTGATCGCTAGTTGACAACTAGCTAGCTAGTTTTTAGGTAATACAGATAGGTAATGAGTGATACAAAAGCATTGTGGTATTAACCAAATGGGCAAACTCGTATATTGTATATGCGGGCTCATTTCTGTTATTATGTAGATGTTAGAATGCTTTCGATGTAAAATAGTTTGGCGTGACTCCTGCTTCAGCGGATAGCTTAGGTGATTTAGGCTTGCAATGAAAGAGAGATGTGTAGAAGTGAAGATAAGTTTTAAACTACTGTTACCCCTGCTACTACTACTACTACTACTACTACTACTAATAATAATAATAATAATAATACAGTTTCCTCGTATACCCGACTTCTAGCTTGCAACAGAAAAATGGTGTACATTCTGTTGAAGAATGGGTAAAAATCAACAGACATAAGTAAGTACTGTGATATATTATATATATATATATATATATATATATGTGTGTGTGTGTGTGTGATTCTTATGTTCTTTTTACCCTGATTACAAAAATGAAAACACGTTTTTCTTCTATTAATCACAGTTTTTGAGGGAAATGTAAATTAAAACCCTTTGAGATCGAGATGTCATTCCACAGTTTGATTCATAATACGTTATTATTGTTAGTCATTTACTTTGTATAAAATCTTTATATTATGCATATTTTATATTTACATGTTTATATATAATATACATATAATTATTTAAGTATACATCTTTATATATATATATTATATATATATATATATAGAATAGAGAGAGAGAGAGAGAGAGAGAGAGAGAGAGAGGGGGGAACAAGCTTAACCTTCGTGAAATGATGAATCATCGAACGGAACACTAAAAATTTGGGATGGTGTATATATGTGTGTGTGTGTGTGTGTGTGTGGTGCTTGTGTGTGTGTGTGTACATATATATATGCCCTTTTCTGAAAGAATGTGTGCGTGTGTGTGTGTGACTGTGCGTTTGGGACCGAGCTTTTAAGGCTCGGTTCCAAACTAAAAATTTGCACATTACATTATTTTGATCGCTAGTTGACAACTAGCTAGCTAATTTTTAGGTAATACAGATAGGTAATGAGTGATACAAAAGCATTGTGGTGTTAACCAAATGGGTAAACTCGTATATTGTATATGCGGGCTCATTTCTGTTATTATGTAGATGTTAGAATGCTTTCGATGTAAAATAGTTTGGCGTGACTCCTGCTTCAGCGGATAGCTTAGGTGATTTAGGCTTGCTATGAAAGAGAGATGTGTAGAAGTGAGGATAAGTTTTAAACTACTGTTACCCCTGCTACTACTACTACTAATAATAATAATAATAATACAGTTTCCTCGTATACCCGACTTCTAGCTTGCAACAGAAAATGGTGTACATTCTGTTGAAGAATGGGTAAAAATCAACAGACATAAGTAAGTACTGTGTATATATATATATATATATATATATATATATATATATATATCGCAGAGAATATGTGGATTTAGAATAATGGAATTAGGACAGTTTTGAGAGAAGTTACGATTTCTTCCTCTTGTTGTATAAAGCATTCAGAATTTGAGAGTATTTAAGTTTCAGGTTTGCTAAAATAAACGAAAGCGACCATGTAGTGAAAGATCCTTACTTGAATTATTGTTGAAGATGTGCTTTGAACTTCTTTGGTGGTATTGCCTCATGAAGGACTGGTGCTATATTTAGTTCAACAACCTGCAATGATGCTAAATACCAGAGTTATGCCTCCTAAAAACCTTTCCAAGTTTTCTATTAACTGGAAATGAGAATTTTTTTTTTTTTTGGAGAAACCTACTTATTTGGTTGTTGTCCAACAGATATCATTTGTATCAGTAAATAAGGTTTGCACAACTAAAGCGCCTGTCAAGCATGGTGTGCCACAGTGCTGGTTCTGGGTCCACTGTTATTTTTATTATATATAAATGACCTTCCACGTTCATCAAATATACTGAACTTCATAATGTTTGTAGATGATACAACTGTCTCTTTTTCTTGCAAAAATGTTAATACAGCTAAGAATATATCTTGATGAACTTAATGTTAATGAAATCGCCATAAAGGCTTGTGCTGTAACAGAATTTCTTGGTGTAATACTAGATAAGAATTTGCAATGGAGTGATCATGTAAATTAAATCGCGAAAAATATTTCAAGGAGCGTTTCTATAATGTTTAAATTTAGAAATAGTCCCAAAATAAGTTTTATTGACTTTATCATACTCTTGTTCTTCCTTATAAACTACTGCTCCTTTGTTTGGGGAAACTCCGCTAACAACGCTTTAAATGGTATCTTTGTCATCCAAAAACGAGCAATAAGGTTATTATCTGTTGCTGATTTCCTTGATCACTCTAGTGCTTTATTTAAAGAGTTAAACCTACTAAAGCTCAACGATATAACCATACTGGCACATTTTATTTATTTACAAGTGTAAGAACAAAAATCATTAATTTGCAATGGGTAAATAGATATTTTGTAACTCAACAAGAAATCCGTTCGTATCAGACCAGAAATAGATCAATGCTTGTTATACCTCGGTTGTCTTCATCTCAAAAACTACCCATTTTCATTGGATTGAAACTATGGAATGACTTGCATGCCGATATAAAAAATATTGTGAATGTAAATTTGTTTAAAACGAAGCTGAAACCCCGATTAATATTAGCATACTAACAAAATCTAGGACTAATGTCTACTAATATTGCTTAATATTGTCCATTAATATTGTTTATCATTGTAATACATGTTTTAACTATTAATAATACTTATTTATTTACTTATTTATTTATTATTATAAATTTATAACACCTAGCTGCTTATTTTTAATACTGAATCTAATTAAAATTGCCAACCCCCACAAATTCGACACCCCGTTTTCTTTAATTGCACCTAATAAGAAAGTTTTTTACCAGAACCTACTTATTTGGATGTTATATACGTATATATAAATAAAACAATGATAATAATAATAATAACAAGATTAGTAGCAACTAATAGTCGATAAAAGAAAGTTAAACTTAACTACTCTGAAGACAGTTACTGTGAGAGAAATATGGCAAGATTGGGGGTATAGTTGCCAGATGCTTTTATTACGAAGGGAATTGAAATCAATATATTTAATTTAAATACTCTTAACACGTGTACATATATATATGTAATAATAACAATAAATCAATATTAGTAATAATATTTAAGTGGATGTTTAGAGGAGGAAAACAACTTTGATGATTTAGTTTAAAGCATCGTTACTCAACTTGTTCTTTTAACACATGTAATTTTATAACGAAATTTGATGAACGGTAAAATTATTAATTCATATACCAGAAGATGGCATGTGAAAGTGAATGTAATGGTATATAGCGATGTAAATAACAGAAAACTACATATTTAAAAGTAAATAAACAAATATGCGTGTACTATAAGTATATATTGTATTTGAAGGTCATCTCGTTTGAAAATAAGCCAGTTTCCCTTAAAAAAGAGAGAAATTAAATTATTTAAATTAAAATATTAAATATTCATTTTATTTTTCATAATACAGATATTAAACAAAGAACTTGTTTTTCAATTTAAAATATGTTCAGTCTGATTTTGATTTATGTATTGTTCGCAATTTGTTAACAGACGAAAGTTGGATGTGTTGATGTATACTTTCGTTAGGCCTATTAAAACCTTTCAGATATTCATTTTAAGTTTTCATTTCTACTGTCTGGCGAACTTGCCTGAACAGGAAGTACTTGAATGTGTTCTTGTTTTTCTCATGACAGGACTTTTTTCAAGAAGGAAGGCGAGGCTCAATCCTTTCTTAAATTTTTTTTTTTTTTGTGAAGACGAATCCCCTTTTTTTTTCTTTTTTTTTGTGTGAAGACGAATCCTCTTTTTTTTTTTTCGAAGGAGGATGGGGCCCCTCAAGGGGCAAATGCCCTTCATTAAGGCCGGTGAGACCCCATAAATGGGGTGAGGAACTTAAGTAAGGGGGCCCCCTCATACAGAAGGCGAAGGCCTTCAGGGTGCCCCTCCAGGGGCAGGATTTCAGAGACACGTGAAAAATATTTATGATGAATAAAACCACGAAGGGAAAAGAAACACAAAGGGGTGCTCAAGCGCTTTCGTCTAATGACATCCTCAGTGTTCCTGAGGATGTCATTAGACGAAAGCGCTTGAGCACCCCTTTGTGTTTCTTTTTCCAAAGGCCTTGAAATAATTTTTTCTCTTTCTTTATGGGTTTGCATTATTCATTCATTATATATATATATTATATATATATATATATATATGGTGGCCTACGGATCGCCAATTTGATGTGGCCGAGAAAATAGGCTTACTATAAGTTATGAATTGAATTGAATTGAATAATTAGGGTCACCAGCTTGGCCTACAGCCAAACAAATAATATTTAATAAGGAGAGAGAAATTACTTTGTTGTTTTGTGTTTAATTAGGAAAATAAGTCAATTATTTGTTCACAGTGATTAACAATTCAATAACGGTAGTTATAGTGATTTACAATTATATAACGGCATTTATAATATGATAAACATGACTGAGTATTAGCAATAAGAAATGATTATACAGTCTAATTGTTAAATAAGTACACTAATTCAGGTTGGCTAATGAGATATGCCGAGGTGAACACAGAATAAGTAATGAAGGTACGGTACGGTACAGTAAATGGATTAGGTCGGTCAGAATGAAACGCATAAATGAGCACATAAACAATCTGATGCAAAATAAGTAAGTTATACGAATGAACACAATAACAAAGTGATACAAAGCTACGGTATTGATACAACACTTGAATAGGCCTACTGCGGTCTCAACGGAAGAGTTAGTTTTTAACGGTATTGAAGACACTTTCTATGGCCTACGCGATTAGGCTGAGTTTGTGGACTAGTACGACGTAAACAAAAACACTGTTGGCCGGGTGAGGGCCGACAAGAGGCTTACCGCGACGCTGGATAACTCTGAAGACTGAAGAAACCTACGCGAAGGTTTACGTCCTGCGTTTCGCCGTGGATAACTCTGAAGACGGTTGAGGGCCTACGTGAAGGAGGATGTGCTGTGGGCCTGTCGAGATACTTGTTGAACGGGCGCCGATCGAATTGTGGTGAAGGATGAGTGAAACCAGGGCCAGAAGGATGACGCCGGTAGAGTTATGTTGCATGAGGGACTGAGGCCGGCTGAGATCGAACGGCGCTGGGCTTCGAAGGATTGCTTCTGCAAGCGGACTGGCCTTACCGGCGAGAGGATGAGTGTTGAGGGCCGGTAGAGACTTGTTGAAAAGGGGGCCAACGGAAACGCCTGCAGCAGTGATGTTGCTTCTTGCAGGATGAAATTGTAGGGGGCCTTACTTGATGATAGACTTCGTGTATGCTCGACCGGAGCCTTGAAGGAACAGCAGGCCGCTCTCCGGCGAAGCACGGAGAGCGGGTGGCGTGACGAGTGGTGCTACTGACGAAGGTGCTGAGAGTGAGACGTGACGACCAAACCGAGAAAATGGCAAGCGAGAATGATTTGAGAAAGAAATGGCATTTTATAGGCCTTGGTGACGTCCTCTGGTGGTCGTTTCGGGAAATACCACAAAATCTGTGTTTCCTGTGGGCCTGTTTCATGCCTACGTGTATGGCCTTTGTTTTGATTCCATGACTGATTGAGAAGGGCGAGGAACGGATTTCCGGTCGGCCTCTATATATATATATATATATATATATATATATATATATATATATATGGGGGAGGGATTGAACTCAGAATGATCCCCTAATGATTCTTATGATATACACAGACCGTGCATTGAACAAGGGACTCTTCTGGGAAAATTAAATCCACTATAGTCCGAATAAGTAATGGTAAATGACAAACACTATAGTTTTTTCTTTTTAATGATGTTAGCCCAACGTGGGCAACGGGTCACTCGCAAAGAGGCCCCAGAAATATAACTTCCCTCACCAGCTATCTGCAAAGCAGATAGGATCCAGCTTTGGAACAGGATCTAGAGTTTAAAACATCTCAACCCAACTATATTCAGAACCTCAATATAAGCAAAAGACTCGTTGCATTCACGTCGGATTGAATAAATCAAAGAAAAATGGGTAACAATTGTATTTTTAGCCAAAGCCCAAAACTTAAACCTCAACTGGCAAAATTGAGCGTCCACTTTTCAAGGCATATAATATGTCCGTTTCATGATGGGATTGAACTCAGAAGAGTCCCCTGAGGATTTTTATGATACACACAGACCGTGCATGGAACAAGGAACTCTTCTGGGAAAATTAAATCCACTATAGTCCGAATAAGTAATGGTAAATGAAAAACGAGTGTGAGTGACCTGTTGCCCACGTTGGGCTAACATCATGAAAAAGAAAAAAACTATAGTGTTTGTCATTTACCATTACTTATTCGGACTATAGTGGATTTAATTTTCCCAGAAGAATTCCTTGTTCCATGCACGGTCTGTGTGTATCATATATATATATATATATATATATATATATATATATATATATATATATATATATATATATAATATATGTGTGTGTGTGTGTGTGTCATGAAAGAACCTCAGGGGACCATTCTGAGTTCAATTACACACACACACACACACACATATATATATATATATATATATATATATATATATATATATATATATATATACACGAGATGACTTTCACGTTTGTAAATGTAAATAGCTCAATGAATACTGGGAGTCAGATATAAGCTATATGCATCAAGAAACATACATCATCTTATTAACCTTTATGGACGGCCGGTACAAATTGGTAACGTTTAGAAGTTAGGATAGGATAAGAGAGAAGAGGACAAGTTAGTTTAGGTTAAGTTGACCTTTTAAGTGTCACTTTTACGCACACCGATATACGCTATAACTTGTCCATAACGCTTAAGAGGTTAATTATATATTATTATTATTATTAAAAATTAAGTGTAAATAATAGAGATCCAGTAACGCACTATATATTTCATACATATATAATATGTATTTCAGCTATATTCACATATATAAATTTAGCTGTAATAACTTATTTTATACAGGGTGTCCCAAAAATCCTGCCCCTCTAATGCACGACATTATATTAGCCTTTAGGACAGGACTTTTGGGACAGTCTGTATATAACTAAATAAACTTTGGCTTATATACATAACGATGCAATTGTCAGGTAAGTATATTTTTAGCCACTTTAATAAATAATATGTGTGAAACATTTATGGAAAAAATAGTTATTATTGCCGCTCTTGTTTTATAATGAAATAATGGATGTTTCAAAACTTTTAGAAGACTAACAGAAGGCTACCAGAATAAAAGCCAGGTTGTGTCTTGTGCGCATGCGCTAACAATGCCCGTTACCAGAATTCTGACATGTATCAGACTGATACGCGTCAGAATTCTGGTAACGGGCATTGTTACCTCCATGGTTGAATGAGCACTGATATATCAGTGCTCATTCAACTATGGAGGTGCGCGTATCAAAAACTGGTTACGTAAAATATTGGTTTCATTAGGTTAGGTTAGGTTACATTTACCCATTTACGCAGTATGTAATAAAAAACTGGTTATTTAAAATATTGGTTAGGTTAGGTTAGGTTAGGTTACATTTCGCTATTTTTGCGGCAAAAAAGAACATCACTGCAGTATTTCTCATATAAAAAATCGTTGGAAAACATAAATTTCCTGACAAAAAACGACGATTGCGTCTTTATGTATTTTTACACAAACTTTTAATATACAGGGTGTTCCATAAGTCCGGTCTCATAGGAAAATTTATTTTAAATTAAATTTACAAAACTAATACGTTACAGCTAAAACAAATGTTCAAATTGATGTCTTGCTTTGGGACCTTTTTTTTCTTATTGCGGGTAGAATTACAAGCAATGGCTAATATGGGATGAGTTACACTCCTCAGGAAAAGGCGGAAATTGTTCTTTCGCGTGTTTCTGGCCTTATCCAGCGTTTTAGTTTTAAACTTAAACGTTTAAGCGTTTAAGTTTGGAACATCGTATGAACACGCGCGAACAGCAAAAAGGACATCAATTTGAACATTTGTTTTAGTTTTAATGAATTACTTTTGTAAATTTAATTTAAATAAATTTTCCTACGAGACCGGACTTATGGGACACCCTGTATATTGAATTTATTTCATCCTCGCGAGTTAATCATGTTTTTAAGGTACTTCAGAATGTCTCCAGCCCCGAAAACGATAGAGAGAGGCAGGCAACCGTCGAAGAGA
The DNA here is from genome assembly GCA_023014485.1 of Bathynomus jamesi. Classification (NCBI taxonomy): domain Eukaryota; kingdom Metazoa; phylum Arthropoda; class Malacostraca; order Isopoda; family Cirolanidae; genus Bathynomus; species Bathynomus jamesi. Next base: position 501,280 of record JAJOZX010003638.1, read on the forward strand.
AGCCACCCGGGTACTCCGAGTTGATGAAAGAAGAAGAACCTCCGCCAACTTATGAAGTTGCCATAGCAATGGCGCTACAAAATAAAAAATAAGCTACTGACCACTAAACACTATCGTTCTATTTTGCCTTATTTCATAATACACTTAAGAATGATGACTCTTCCTCTCTTCACTTTAATTTCTAAATTAACATTTTATTTATATATATATATATATATACATTTTAACTGCAAACAACACACAGTATAATTAATGTAAGAACGACGCTTGTGTAGAAGAACGTTCCGCACAAGATGAGGAGGGAGAACGAACGAATGAATGTAGGAGAATTATGAATTTTGATTGATCGAGGTCCATGGTGTAGTGGATAGCATATCTGATCGGCAATCGGGTGATCCCGAGTTCGATTCCCGGGTGGTACCTTATTTTTCATTTGTTCGTTCTCCCTCCTCATCTTGTGCGGAACGCTCTTCTACACAAGCGTCGTTCTTTACATACATATATATATGTATATAGCGAGAGAGAGAGAATGTCCCAGAACTTTATGTCAATATTTCAGATTATTTTTAAGGTCATTCTCAGTCAAAAATGTTCTATGGACATGGGTTCGATTCTCAACGATTACGGAGCTATGGATATTTGAAGTTAAAAAGTGGTTCTCACATAATAATCTGTTTTATTGAACGAGTGCTAAGTATGTACAGCTCAGTCTACAATAAATGTTCAAAATGGCCGCCTTCAGCTTGAATACACATTCTAACTCGTCGTAACATTGAATGAGTAACCCAACTAACAACGTCAGGGTCGTTGTATATGCGTTCGGCAGCATCCATAATTCGACGAAGCAGTTCATCTCTTCTGTTTATTTTTTGCTCGTACACCATCGCCTTCATTTGGCTCCACAGATAAAAATCTAGTTGGGTGAAGTCTGGTATCTCGGTGGCCAGACCCGTGGACCTCCACGGCCAGTCCACCGATCACCACGGAACGACTCTGACATTGTTGGTAGGGTTACTCATTCAATGTTAGGACGAGTTAGAATGTGTATTCAAGCTGAAGGTGGCCATTTTGAACATTTATTGTCGACTGAGCTGTACATATTTAACACTTGTTCAATAAAACAGATTATTATGCGCGAACTAGGGCCGGGTATCCGGGATCCCGGAAGTAAAGTAGACAGCTCATTTCCCGGGAAAACTGTCATCGATCTCGGGATCCCGGATGCCCAGCCCAAGTGCGAACTACTCTTTAACTTCAAATACCCATAGCTCCGTAACCGTTGAGAATCGGACCTATGTTCACAGCACATTTTTGAGTGGGAATGACCTCAAAAATAATCTCCTGAAATATTGACATAAAGTCTTGGGACACCCTGTGTATATATATATATATATATATATATATATATATATATATATATATACTGTATCTATATATGAATCTTAGTTATAACAAGGCCACAAATACAAAATGTGTTTGTTAATGGCAGTTTTCTGTATATGTAGGTCTTTATTAATTTAAAAATAAAAATGAAAATTATTTATAAAAAAAAATGCGGATACATTCATTCCCTTTCAAAATTGTATAATACGTGAAAATTTCTCTCAAAACATATAGGCCTATATTAAAAATACAAATAATAATAATTACTATTATTATTATTATCGACACCGAAGAAGGTGGCGGAGATTAGGACGTTCATTGTGGTTTGTAGTGGGTGGGTATGCATATGGTCAAAAAAATTACATACCCACCCAAATCTGCGTGTGGCCTTAATGGTCTCAAGACAATGTACGCGGGAATAAGTTGCAGTTAAGATAAAGTACCTGACTCCTGACGAGATAATACACCCACATCAAAGAATGAAAGAAAGAGCTCAGAACCTTTCATTTTTCCTACGGTAAAACCAACATCTCTCGCAATTCGTTGCTCTGTTACATGAAAATAATTAAAATCATTATTGGGTGAAATAGTTCTTTAAATGCACTGGGTTTCAGACATTATAATTTTCTCTTTCAATTGATCATTGATAGACTAAATAGAAAAACTGTTAGTGGTTTATT